>JAWQUT010000024.1:1723335-1756610 GCA_033807755.1 Ellobium chinense
CCTTGATTGCGCCTGTCTGGTGGATTTCGGCTAGATCAGAGAACGTGTCATGTGGATGAACGGCCTACCCCGATCATGCCATCCTACTCCTTATTGTCTGCTGGGTTATTGCGAGGTAGCCAATGAGAGAGACCGCGGAGATCAAACATTTTATGCGCTACAACACCGTCAAACTCAATTTTGTCCTGAGTCTGGCGACAAGAAGGTGTCAATGCACGATATCAAACTTCTTACCAAAAATATGGCCGAAATTACTTCCTCCGCTTAATCGCCGCTCCGCTTAATCGACCACTTTTTCCGTGATCCCGAGGATGGGCGATTAAGCGGAATCGACTGTATATAATCAAGACACACCAGTGTCATCTGTGGCATACCTCTAGCATTTATTAAATCATCTTGAACGATTAAATGCTTGAGTCTTCTCCTCAGGCACGTCTCATTTGCTAGAAAGAGCAATGAAATTTGAAGTGCATCCACTGACATTTTCTATTTGTGCTGTAAATGTATTTTAAACAAGTTGACAAGCTATGGTTGACCTGAAGGTGAAGGTTAGCCAACCCATATTGGACGCATCTCTTCCCTGCCAGAAGTAGACAATACACTTAAACTCATCTTCTGGCAGATCTTCCTCATCAATATCTTCTTCTCCCTCTGGTATTTCTACAGGAATCCAGTAGCGACACAAAAACACATAGCAGTCTTCAGTGTGGAAGATGCCTGATTTATTTTTTAAAAAAAAAGAAAGGGAGACAGAAAGCAAAATATTAGTGAAAAACAATGCGTTCATCTGGTAGGTTTTCAGTGTGTTGAGTCTTCCGCATGTCTATATGCCATGGGGTATTTTTAAAAATACCCAATGACAAGAATGGAGGACACAGAAATCTTCATACGGTGAGAGATGCTTGATTTGTAAAAATAAAGTTTTTAAAAAATTCCTTGCAAAGGTTCTCCACTCAAGAGTTTCTGGCTTTTTATGACTCTTAAACTTCATTAGGAACAATCATTTCTGCATTTAAGGTGACCTTTAAAGTTTGGAAGCTAAATTTAAATGTGCTAAAACTTTAAACTTAATCACTGAATTGGATAGGTCACCAGGCTAACAATGATAAAGTGAAAAAGCATACAAATATTATCAATTGTTTTATACATTCACACATACTGTAGCATCAGAACATGAAACCTTAATGAGGCATATTTACCTAGTTCCTCATCTGGGAGCCTCACAAATTTCTTGCCTTCTAAAACAAATGATTCCATGCCATCAAGATCTTCATTCCAATCAGCTGAAAGTTGTTCCTGGTACAAATGAAATCACAAGTTAAAATATCAAAACTAATAATCTATAACATCATCACAAAAATCACCTTTATATAATTTCATTTCTGTTCTGATATCAGTGTCCAGCTCTGGCAAAGGCTGCATCACTTAAGACTTTTAATTAGCTTTCAAATATGGTCAAATACAACAACAACTTTCCACGATTTCAAGCTCTTCAGTTCAATGCTGCAGTCTTTCATCAAAATTTTGATCTCAACTCTGTCAGTCTGTATGTAAGGCTGTGTAAGGCTGGCTCAGAAACAAAGTAAATGACATGCAGCTGAGACATGCTGCTAATCAGGACTCCATTATCAAGAGTTAGGAAAACAGAAACATGTGCAAAACATTTAACTCACAGCATCATGTTCTGTCATGGGAGGTTGCCTGGGCATGAAGAGTGCAGACAAGTCTGTTTGCAGCTTATCCTTCTCCATTATAATCTGCAAACAGAATTAAAGGAAATGACGCCATTTTAATTTAATCACAATGCAACAGAAAAATAAAATGAAGACAAAAATGCAAACTGGATGTAGATTTACTTGGAAACTGAACAATTCATCATTTCCATTGTAAAGTGCTGAATTGTCACTAGGATTTACAAGGCACAACAGAGTACTCTGCAAAGGAAGTGATAAATTACCTGGTTGCACTGAATGCCATAAGAAAAGCAGCATTGTACTGTTCAGTGATATGATGTTAAATCTTAATCATGATTTGATATTCAAAGATGAAGGACTGGCCGGTAAAATTTTGTGTAAGATTATATTATATCAAATTGTCATGTTCCTAAATTAATCCTTTTTTTTCCTGACATTTCCTGACATAGGCATTCCCGTGGATAATGACAAACCTATCCATTGGTAAAAATGCATAGCAGTGTGCTCAGCATTTGAGTCAAGGACTAACATCCCTGACTGAAAGCCCAAAATTGTGTCATACCTTCATATCTGCTCCTCTTCTAGCAATAGACTCTGCCGATCTTGTATAATCTACAGGCAAAACATCATCCCACCCTACAAATTTAGTCTTGAAGATCTGAGGTTCAGTTCTGCAAAAAGAAAATGAACACAGGGTGAGAAAAACAGCATGAAACTGATCTTTCATACTGAGTCTTTACTCCACAAGTTACCAAAGTCCATCTTTCAAGAAAAACTGGACAGACGAACTGATTGTGATAATTATTTTACAGTTTAGTCCACTGATCCTGGAAATGTTTGTGTCATCACCTTGCTTAACTCAACACAATTTTCATAGCCCAGTCAGTTCCTCCTTTATTACTAGTTAATAATTTCCTCTCTATCAAATGAAATTCCTTCTTCTCCTCTTATGTTGACTTCCTGCTGGCATGACCAGCAAGAAGCACTTCAACACACTGCTGCAAAATATCACTAACTCCTGGTGCTGGCTGATATTTTTTCACTGCTTTTTACACTCATGGCACCACAGCTGCTGCTGAATCTAGAATGAGCGAAAATGGGTGGGGGTGATGGACAAGGAAGAGATAAAGTAAGGGCTGTGAGGGTGTTGTTGCTTGTGTCTGATAATATATGTTCACTTTCTTTCTCTTCATACACTTGTGTGTCCATATTACACGTCTCAAACTGCCTTGTTTATCAAAGACTGTTTCTATACTAGCGACTTCCCTCATTAGTTTTGTCTCTTTACTATTCTTAACTTGACTTTCTCTTTATTTGACACAATACCTGACACAATTTCAATGGACCCACTGATGGTGAGAAATGCAAATTTCTATTATGAACAGAAAATAGTTACCTTCGGATTTAAAAACATGTCTGCTTTCAAACCCTATTTTACAGATGAACCCCGGGCCAGTGAATGGTAAATACCAGTGTCGTCTAACAAACTCTAATATTGTTAGTATTGCTGTAGTAAGGCTAACTCATAAGACTTTGATATTACATGCCCTATTACTATGTATCCTTCCTTAATGCATACACATTTCTAATGCACCAAATTTTCTCTGCTTTACCTTTGCAAAACAAACCTTGATGCAATGTATACTTATAACGTGTAACCTCACTATTTAAACTCAAACAGTTCGGCAAACATTTTTCTCAAAAAACTGACCTCGGTAGAACATACAGGCAAACTGGAGAAGGCATGTGATCATAAAACACACAGTTTGTCACCATTTACATGTGCCGATCATTCCAAACTCACAATTAACTTGCCAGGAATGGGATAGAAACGCTGGGCAGAGGACTCACTTACTTCTCGTGAAGCAATGAATGTGGTGATATTTTCTGTATTTACTGCGGGTCATGTGCATTTGTGAGCAGCCACCCTTATCTATCAGCATGCAAACATGGGCACCTTAAACAGACATTCTCCAATGTTTCGGTCTTTGGCATATAAACAACCCCAAAACTGGTTCCATTTTGTGCACTTATCGGCTGAAAATCAAAAGCTATAAATTGTACATGCAATAAGCTAAATGTTATATCAAGGTTCTACTGTATCAGGTAGTGAGGTGAATTCACAACCCAGAGACATATTATCTAAAAACAAATGCATTTCCCCTAAAAGTACCTGTCGGATATTTATCAATGTGCACACAAAACGTCTACAGAAATGATGGTCAGTACCAGTCTTGCATGATGAAGTATGAACTGCATACACTTACCCTTCCAGACATCGATAAATGGTGACAAAATCTGGCCTGAAGATCATGTCATGAAGCTCCTGAGACAGTTTAAGGGCTGCAGCTCTTACCAGTCTTGTAGATTTCTTACCAATCCTGAGACAGAGAATAATATATTATCTGTGTAATGACGGCAAGTCACTCCATGGTCTATATTTCTGCATTACCAGAAATATCTCTTAAGGATTTTAAAAAAGACAAGAAGCCTAGCAATTCCTAGTAGGGCATGCATATTCTATCTTTTGTACAAATACTTACAATACTTATATTATGAATTTTATAACATTACAGCGATAATAATTGCTTATCTACTAATAAATGCAAATCAACAGGCTCAGGCTGGCAGGTAAACAGCCATAATATCAACAACTACAAAATAAGACAACAAAAAAAATGGAGAAGGCTAAAGAGTAGCCAAAGATGACAGCCATAATAATCATCTTTTGCTAGATTGTAACAGAGAAATGGCACCTATGGTTGTATTCTTGACAACTGTATGCCCGGCCTGTCTTGAACTTGTTCTTATTCAATTTTATAATTTCAATGACATGCATAACTACAGCTATAACAACTGTCACAAGGTGAAATTAACTGAACTTCCCAATCAACTGCGCCTTAAACCTACCACCAGAGCACACACAAAATTCCATTTATTGATGATAGATGATTCCTCTAAATTACTTTTTGCATCAAAACATACAATACATAAGTCATTCTGTTTGCAGTTACACATTGAAACATTTCCTTTATAACTTAACATTTTTTTTTAAAAAATGCTAACAATGGGAGTTTCCCTAACACTGACACTTTTCTTACCATACAAAAACATCTGTGATACAGTCAAGAATGTAAACACATTTGGTGTCCAGCAGTGAGCTGGTGAGTCCTTTCTTGGGAGGAATGTGCACTGAAAATGTACATAAATTAGACTAGATGAATTTTTGAAAATATGTTTTTTTCATGTCATCTGTCAAATAATGGCAGATTTTCATTTCAACAATGTCTTGAACTTCGAAATGAGCGTAAACACCTAACCACAAGACAACACCTAGATCATGCTCTCCTCTCCCAAATATGAACTTAAAGCCCCAAAAGCATGGAGTATTAAACAGATTCAGCAGAGCAGTAGAGATGAAGGCATAGCATGGGACAAGTGTTTAAAATCCTGCAAGAGTCAGGGAGTTTAGTACTTAGTATATATACAATGCGACAGTCTTAGGTTCTCATATACTAAAGCTGGACAATTTCCTGCGTTGCTTGTACTAAAAAAGAATTAATGCAGGCATACCTTGTGGAAGTTCTAAATATCCTTTCCCAAGACCAACTCGGTACAATTTAGGCTGAGCAGGTGGTATATCTGACATTCGAGATAACTGTGAAAGTTAACAATATGCAAACTGGTAAACTGTGCATGGCATAAAAATGAAACACTTCATATTTCAGTCATAATATATTCACTATATCTATTAATGCTTTGAGGCAGACTTGCTTCATAGTATTGGTTCACACAATAAAAAAAGAAAAATCCCATCCAACTTTCAAACAGTGGGAGGTTTCTCTTCTTTTTCAGTCACATAACCTCAGCCTGAAGAGACCAGTACAGAGCTGTAACTACCATGATCCAGCACCTGTAATGTGTAACTCTCCACTGGTAATTATGAAGCAGATGGCTGAATGAGAATGATTATGGTGCTGGACTCAAGATCAAAAGGTAGTGGGTTCAATTCTTGACCACAATCATGTTGTGAATGCCCTGAAAAAGCATTTCATTCACATTTTTCCTCAGTCCATCCATTTGTTAAATGGGGCTCTGGCTATAGGCAGTGGATGATTTTGTCAGAGTGCTAGTGATCAGCACCTGTAAGTGTAAATGGCAGTGGCAGTAGATGCTCCCCAGGAAATTGAAAAAACCCTCAAGTAATTAGGAATGGTGGAGTAAATAGTGTTTAGTCACATAAATGGGCATTAACGGGACATGAGACTTAGTAACCACAATATTATTATCTTTCTATCTAGCCAAGCCTCCTCCCTATCTGCTTATTACTGTTGGTACTCCTATCATATCATTAAGATTCCAAGTAATTCTTATGATGATGTTTTCATTAAGTTCAACAGGAGCTCAAAAACATGGAAAGGAATTTTCTCACTGCCTTTTTACAGCTGAGTTACACAGCGTTATCTCTGATATCGTCAGTTGGCTGATCAAATTGTGAACTCCACATGGGTGAAAGTGTGGAATTCATGATAAGATCAGCTGACGAACAAAATTACAAAAAGCACTTGTCACTATAAAGACAAGACAGCATCATAGTACATGCTTAATAGGACGAATCTGAGGTGACTTCTAACCTTAACTTCCATGCTCTCCGGCGGTCCACCAATAAGCCTCCAGAATTCTGCAGTTTCTTTCCCTTGACCAAACTGAATAATTTCTGCAACGCCTTTCCTCTCATTTTTGTTGATTTTCTCAGCAATCAGTCTGAAAAGCAATGTTCAAATTTCTAAAAAAAAAATTAATAAAGAGAAAAAAACATGGGTCAAAATGAATCCAAACAATACCAAATCTTACCTGGTGTGCTATCACTTTTCATCTCATCAGAAATAACTCTTTCCTTCAACCAACTGTCCTGGCATCAAACAATAACTCCCATTCTAAGCAAAGTGTCTGGCAGTACGATGGCTTGGTATAAGGAAAGCATGATGTAATGTAAGATAATAGATACAGTCGGCTCTGCATAATGGCAATCCGCAAAATCACAACTTCTGCTTAACTGCAACATTTTCCACATACTTAAATGCTATGTCTTTAGGAAAGTTAATGGATAATCAAACAATTTCTTTTAACTACAACTTTTTCATGTTCCTGAGAGTTGCAGTTAAGAGGGGCTGACTGTATACCTAACTTATCATAAGCTATAATTAATAAAAGATGTAAAGAGTAAACTGAAAGGTAACAGGAAAATTGTTCCTATATGGATGATGGGCCTAAAAATGGTTACCTGGATTTTGTACGGGTGACTAGGTTTGATTTCTTGCCATTCCAAAGGAAGATTTTCTTTCCAGCATCCACCAGGAACACATGTCGCAGGTCAAGCATATCTACCCGCACAGGGCACTGTTGACCAAAACATGAAGAAGGGAGGAATAACTGATGTTCCCATGAACTATACACACAAAAGTGTTGTACAAATTTTATTGGAGTGTCTATGAATGTCACATAGTTATCTGTTCAACACCTAAGGAAATAGAATATCATTCCTAGAACAATTGTGAATATTAGACAACTGTTATATATTGAATAATTATCTCCGCTAATGAAACAGCGACTACCCAAGATACTGTTATCAACAGTTATGGTTCCATTCAACTATGAGACTGAAGAAGACACTAACATTTAATATCCACAGAAAAGATGTCTACAATGTTTTGAACATCAGTATCATGGTTGTCGGTCTAAGAAACAAATGTCAGTCCTAACATATCAACAACTACAAATTTAATGCCAACTGTTAAATATGGTGAGTCACGCCTAGGCATAATTCATAACTTACTCTTTCCATATGCACTGATTGTGTTCCTGTTGCTCTATACAGCCTAATCTCTGGATCCTGCAGGACAAAAATACACAGAAAGTCAGTTTGCACTGATGAAACAAACTTGATGAATTGTGAAAGCATACTACACACTTTCAAACCTCAAGAATTTTCACTCCTGAAGCTAAGCATGACTTAATGCAACCATGCTTTAAGGAGGTGAATTGAGGACTAAGGGAATCAAAAGTGCTTATATGTTGACCTATGTAACTCTTGTGAAAATGAATATAAAGCACTTCAAAATTAAAAAAATGACAACATATGACGCAAAGTACAAGATTAAACACATCCACAGAATCATCAGAGATGGGACTGTTCTTGTATTCACAATGAAAGGGTTATAAGGAAGAGGAAATTAATGATGGGAATGTTTGTGATAAGCGGTCTGTGCTGCTAAGCATCCTGGTCTTTGTATGCAGTCTTTCAGCCTCTCAATGTACCATACAAATTAAATGTTCACCTTTAGAACAAAAGGCAAAAAAATACATGTGAAGTTTCATTTCCATGACAGAACAATTCTCAACAGTCACAGGTCATCAAAGTCATGCCCTTGGGTTGCCAGAACACCCAAATTATCACCTCTGACATTTAATATCCCTTACCACATCCTCCACTGAGAAGAATCCACTAGATGTCCTCCCACCAGAAATGTAAGAAACACCTGATTCAAACAATGCAAGGAAGTCCTCATCTTCATCTCCTTGCTCTTGTCGAATGGTTCTGCAATCAGCACCTAGCAAATTCCTTAAGTTCACAGCATGGATGGCAGAGCAGGCCTTCTTGTCAAGCTGACAAAAACCAGTAAAAGAGAGCAAAAAAAAAAAAAGGTAACCTCAGTGTTTATCAATGGCATTTCAGAAATGCAACTCTAGAGATGCAAATTTGTTAGAAGTCAATTTTGTGCATGATATTTTTTAGTTATCACACGCAATGTATGTTTACAGGTGACATTACTAGTTAACAATTCATATAGACATTGCCTTTGAATGATTATTATCTCATTTGGGCTGAGAACCTTGTTAATTATTTCTCTAACAATTACAAAGGATCAGCTATAGCCACACATCCTTGATGGTTAAACATATTCTTGTGCAACTAGAAAAATTATTTGGAGAGGGAACTAATATACAAAACACACTAAATAGGCAAAGCTACTCAGCTTTAAAGGAGTAATAAACAAACAAAAATAGAAAGACTTTCAGGAAAAGTCCTTACAGTCGCATCATTTCCAATCCAGTACCAGATCTTCCAGTTAAGACTGTTGGATTCATCGATGAATGTCTTCAGCAGGATGTAACAATCAGCTTGATAGAATTTACCAATCAGTCCTATGTAGAGAAATTTGGAAGTGGATATTAACCATCAAAAAAAAAAAATGATGGATGCTGAGACCAGAAACACCCTACCCTAAGTGAGCATTAGGACATTATATGGACTAATATGCTCACAACAGCATTACCAAATTAAATAAAGTGAAATAAGATGGTTTTATCATGGAAACCTCTAACCACTTCTTTCCTTCATAAAAGAAAACAATATCCAGCAATGAAGAGAACCACCAACAAATAGGAAATGCAAGACAAACCTTTCATGTGAAATTATAACATAAAAAAGCCTCAAAGATTTTATCTCATTTTCATAACACTATAACAATTCTAACAAAAATCACTTCAGATTTTTTCTCATCTAAAACAGTCAAAACAAACCCTCTCACTTACCATCCTCAACTTGATTTGGCAAGAAGTTCTCAATCTCCCAGCACATCAATCCTACAAATGTAAATTTAAAGCCATAAAGTCATCCATTAATCACAGAAACTCAGCTTTTGCCATTCATTAACCTTCCTCTGTAAACTTTTCATACATTTGGTACAATCCTACTCCTCTTCCTTTTCCCTGTGTCTTTGTAATCTCCCCTTTCTCCCTAATTTCTGCTTCAAACTCATTTCCCTGTACTTTTTAAATAGTGACAGCAAATTTTCATACTCTCTGAGCAATCATGAATGACCTTAAATACTGGAAAGATAAGAGAATTCACTGCAGAATCTGAGTATGAAATAAACAAATTCTGTGAATATCTCTGTCTCACGGAGCTAACATATTTTTTTTTTGCAGCTCATTGATGCCCTCATACAGAGATTTGGAGTTTCATCAAAAGGGAGTCAAACAGCAAAATTATTTCAACTTGAGGGGCATATGAAAAAAATGGACATGCAAATTTAAGTTTGCAGAGATACTGCTGCTAACATAAAGTTTTGTACTATAACAGAACTGATAAAGAAGAGAAAACTCATCTATACAGTGCAGATCTTTATAAAAATGACAATCACCTGGAATCTGACCAACATCCTCATCAAAGATTTCACTGTAGTCCAGTGCTGGGCGGTGAAGATTTTCATCCCACCTTTTGGGCCTGGAATAGATTGGGATGAAAATGAATGACCAAGAATTGCATTATGTCACATCAGACAAATGCCCTTACAGTTGTTAATCCTTCAAGTACATAATTCCATTCGTATTTTTAGTTTCACCACGACTCTGTACACTTAGGTCTGTAAATGACTTCCTGACAGTTTAATTGTACCAACATTACTTACTTTAATGGTTCCCTTTGTTCATCATCTTTGGAACCAGCCTTTCCTTCAGCTTTATCCTTGGCTACATCTCGCATGCCCTGAAAAATAAAAAGCCAGTCAGTTACAGTTTGGAGATTTTCTATTAAAGAACTCATGCAATTAGTTTTGCTAAAATTCAATGTTTGCGAACTGCTCAGGCACAGATGCAGTTCCAGTGATTTAGCTATTTTGTTCAAGAATAATCAGTCTTGATATTCATGATCTTAAGGCGTCTTTCGGACTACTTTGAGCTATACATCTCAAGCCAGTCTTTGGACATAGTAATACTGTAGAAACTAATGAAACTTGTGACTACCTAGTGACTTGCCTGAAGCGTGTGATTATGAAATTAAATCCAGCACGTATGAAAGTACCTTTAAAACTTTCTCGCTCTCTTGCCCATCTCTGCGCCTTCTCAGTCTCAGTTTCCTTGCCACAGGGTCGCTCTTGGGAGCTGTGAATAATTATTGCAAACACCTTTATGCCTCATTTCTTAGTGTCAAAAAAACATGCACTTATACAACAATCTATCCCTAGCACCACCATGCCTTGGAAATTCATAAGAACACTTCTTAAGGATAAAGTATAAATGAAAAGCCTGGCTTTTGGACAATGCCATAATAAATAAAAAGATATTGCAAAATATTTTTTCACTTAATATTTGCTCTAACATATCTTAACCCTCTCATAGCAGTCCATCTAAATAGATTTCACCTAGTTACTTCAGAGATGTGAGATTTGAGGGAGAGTCTGGACATAAGATGGATGGGGCAATAAATAGCTACTGCATACTGCACCAGTGGCTAAAAATGTTCAGTTACAGTCTGTGTCCAAGTACCAATGATCAAAAGAGGACTGGCTTACACAAAGATGTGACCATTCTTGAAAATGGCAAGTTTTGTTACTCAATGGATTTCAGATGGCTAAAAAGATCAAAGTGAACTTAACTAACCAAGCTTCTGAAGCTTTTTTGTCACTTGGCCCTCTAACTCTACGTCTATCACTTCAAATATACTCACAAGGTGTCTGTCCTGTTGACGGCACAGGCTGTGCTCCTGCCAGGCGCAGCTGGGTGTTAAGGGAGAAGTCTATGTTATAGTACTGTTGGGCAGACTTTGCTTCCTGAGGCTTTGGTGGCATCACCAGATCTGGGTTGTCTCTCACATCCAGAGTCTGAAAAACACAACATATACAGTCTATAGACATGATCTTCTTCTTACCCAGGGATTCACAATCACTGTCTGTTAACTTGGTAGCATTCCACTGCATAAAAATCAAAGCAACTCTCTGGAAAACAGAACGCTAGTAGAACACAGTGTTTAAAATCTGAGATGGACTACTTTTACCAGTCTGCTCAGCTTTGCTGAGGTCTGAGAGACCATCTTGGATACTAGTGCCGGCTGTGAGAAGCTGAAGAGGAACATATATTATATAGACTCTTATCCTTCTCTCATCCAGTTTGAGATTTAAGCATTCTTCATATCTGGTTTTTCAACTTTCACTCTCTGTTTCACTTACATCTCTAAAGTCTTACCATACTCAGATCTTTTAAAAGCTCTCAACAGAGTAAATCCTTTCATTATTTACCAGTGCTTAAATCATTCTCATGTTTTTTAATTATGTAAAAATTTAGAGAGCAGCAGCACAGTAGTTTACCTCTAGTTCAGGCAACAAGTGCAATATATCAGGCAATGTGATGAGACGGTTGCCATTCAGAATAAGCTTCTTCAACTTGCCACATCTATAAATGAAGACAGTAGGAGAATATTACAACAGTTGTCCATATTTCCAGCTAAGAGCAAGAATGCTAGTGCATAACTACTCTTGCAAAGACTTTTGAGAAATTCAAGCTTTGTTGTTGGATGAGCCAAAAATATTATTAAAAACACATCACCAGTAACCACTTGGGTGAGCTAGGCTCATAAAATTCCTAATCATTATGGAGGACTTCCTCACCTTCTTGGGTATGTCAAACCAATTGTATATCAAAGCTTACAGATATGAACGTACATAAAGAGCACACACAACTACACTGACACCTCTTGCTAAATGGAATAAAATAAGCAAATCTGGTCCTTTGATGCTGCTGTAGCCCTTCAAATTATTATGTTCCAAACTCTGCTCCGGAATGCCACATCAGCATAATGCTGTAAAATGCGAGAATTCTGGACATTCTGGACAAATGGCATCTCTATATATACAAATGTGTTATCTCACTGCCCAGTCTTTTTTAAAATATGTGTTCCTTAGAACAGTTTCAAAAATTTAAATATCCAAATCTCCAACTTTGGAACTTTGACATATGGCGGCCATTTGCCCCACCTTGCAAGACCTTCAGGTATCATTTCCAAGTTATTCTTTGCAGCACTGAAGACTTCCAGGTTATGTAGTTTGCCAATGTTGGCTGGAATTCCCTCAAAATCCAGCTGATTTCCATTTAAGTAAAGCTTCTTTAGGGATGTAAGCTTGTGAAGGGAGGACTGAAATAAACAGAAGATTGATTTATAAGAAATTTGTTATTTGCTGGGTCCATGATTAGGTACCAAGGTATTAATAGTGCACATAAGAGCAATGTTCCAGTACCCATGTGTTGCATCAGTTTATATTGATAAACAGAGGAACGCCATGGGAAGGTGAAGCTACACTGAAAATCAGTTTTGTATTCCTGCATACTACTAAAGAGGTCTACATACAGTCAAAGCAATTGAAGAACATTCTTTTGCACTGTACATACATTGTACAAATTATACCATATATACATGTATGAACATGTATATATGGTATAATTTGTATACTTGTTATCTAGGTTTACACTTTATTGCAATATACTGTTGTACATAGTGCAAGCATAGGCTGGATACAAGGCCAGCACATCCTGTTAATTTGAGAATATTTCTGGTAACCAGCTGGAACACTCACAGGCATGGCTTTAAGCTTGTTGCGAGACAGGTTAAGAGTTTCCATCTTACTCCACACATCTGAAATGAACATGATGAATTCAATTTTTGACTCTTCTTATTTTAAAAATTTCATTACATGAAGATGAAACAAAACAAGAGAGGTCAAATAAGTGAGGATGTTCCCTTCCCACTACTACGACCTGTTGGGAAGATATAAGAGAGCGCTATTTAAAATTTGAGAATACCCTATCTTTCATCCAAATTGTAGCAGGACTTTAACAAACAGTAACAAGAAGTGCAGTGAAAATTTAACTTATGAGACAAATGCTTTATAGTTTCCAGTGTGTCTGATGGAATCTTAGACCATCATATTTCTGACTCTTGTTTAATCAAAAGTTCTATCAATCTCCTTATATATGTATCTCAACACTGAAAATATTAATACTTGTGTCAAAAAGTCTTATAGGCTGTAAGAAATTTGGAAATATTTAAACTTGCAACCTATTATTTAACATACCAATCATCAGGGACAACTCAGAAATTTCATTGTTGCTGAGGTTAAGGCGCTTCAGAGATTCCAGCTTGTAAAGGGCTTCTGGCACACGATTCAAGTCATTGTAGGACAAGTCAACATCTGTGAACATACATCAAGACAAGACTGACTTCAGAACTGTATGAAAACTCTTCCAAAAACTGGCTAAGATATGGTGGCCACACAAATCAATTTATGATGCCCCCGAAAATTGCCCTTTTTACTCTGAACTTGAAAGGTACTTGCATACACCTAAAGTGTTCAAGGAGCTTACTTTCAAAATATATATCATGGTATCAGGCATCAAGAAAGAGTCAGAAATCCTATCAGACACTGAAGGTGTATATAACTGGAAATAAACTTTAAGCTGTCATGGAATGATCTGCTCATAACTGTTCCTCTTGAAACATGAAATGGTGAGGATGAAAGAGCCTAGCCAGAGACAAGTACAATGATGAAGAGAAATGACTCACCTTGCAGATTTGTGAGAGTGTCTAGACCAGTAGGAAAGTTGTTCAGTGTCCTCTGTGTATTCTTCATTCTCAATGTCTGTAGAGCTGTCAACACTGGCAGTTGTCTAAAGAAGAAAACATTTCACTCACAGAACTTCTCATGAAGTCGACACAGATACTGACCGGCAAAAGGCTGAGGTAGGAAAGTTATTTTCATCAATCATGTGCATTTCTGGCACAACAATATCCACCCTACTTAAACTGCTGAAAATGTTGATTCTCCTTTGCAGACTGACATCAAAATAGCTGAAAATCGATGCCATGTAGATAAAGAGTTGCCAACTACTGTTCTTAAAATTCTCTGACCTTCTGACTTATTTCACTAAAATGAAACATACTTACTTGTAATAGCATGGATATATAATTTCATAATACAGAAATAGAATTCTAAAGAAGCCATTTTTTTGCTGGCAGAAAAGACAGATTTCAGCCTGCTATCAAATGGCCTTCTTTGATAGAGAAGAATCTCTAAGTCATGAGAATATCTGAAGTCTGTCTTCCCTGATTAGGCTCCTAGTTTATGGGTCCCAGGATCAAATCTGATGAAATCTGACACTTGATAAGTCAGCAATACGGAGGCCAAAATATGATGACAAATATAAACTTCATTTTGTCTTCACTCCTGTAGGCCAAATGGACCCTATGATTAAAGTCTGCATAGGCTACTAAAGTACACAGTGTTACCTGAGCTGGGCATGTATCAGAGGGTTGTTATCTAGAATCAGTGTCTGTAGACTGGTAAGTCTGCGCATTTGTGGGGGTAGTGTTTCTGTGGAAATTGACAGAATAAAAGCTGTTACCAACTGAACGATACCGTTTAGATATAGATATTTTTTCTCCCTATAAGTTTGACTAACCTGTAGTGCCTAATGAACATTAACAAATTCCTCATTACTTATCTTTCTGTGGGCATGAACCCTTATGATACACCAAATGACCACCTGCTGCCACTTACATCCCACAAGATGCTTTCACCAGCTTGCCTTAGCAATCAATACAGAGCACTGAAACCTACAGTTCAACAAAACAGTGTTCTTTATAGGATTTATTTTTATTAGGTAAATGAAGTAAAATATTTACAAATATAACATCTCCATCATCTGCACAAACTGTCCCACATCTTCACAGTCATAGGCAGATTGTCTAAGAGATAGGCAATTTGCAAACTGTGCTATTTTTGAGCTTGCTACTACCCCATAATCCATGAAATGTCACAAAGTAAATCACAAAGTCATTGGTTAAAATACAGCATCAAAGCTTGAGATTAGCATTATATCCTAATATTGTCTAATAGTTTTTTCATCTCCTGAAAAAGTCACTCAAATGAGATTGGCAAACTGCTAGTATTGACTGTGATGATATAGTGTTAAACAAATACCAACCTAAATTGTTGTTGCTTAAGTCCACAAATACAAGATCTGTGAGGTTTATGAACAGCTGGTTTGGGATCATCTCAATTCTGTGAAAGTCAAATACACATTGATATTAAAACATTGAATGTGACCCCACACAACAAACAGAGGACTTGCTTTACCATAATAATGATCCTCATGAGATGATTATAATTCTTTTAATAATTTCTTAAATATTTTTACTATTTTTTTGTATGTGTGCATTAAATGACATAACTTTCATCATCAAATTATGCCATCATATGGACAGAAACTCATTCTGCCTTTCTGCTAAGCCTAAACTGCAGGTCGTCCTGTGAATTTACTGCAGTGAAGAACAAATATATGAAGAAATTTGAACTTACACCCATTCCACATTAAATTTCTCAAAATCCATTACCTCAAGATCTAATGTGATTCACCATTAACTATAAACAAAAGTCAAATTAATGGTCATAGACATGGTCAAGCATTTATATCACAACTTTATGGTAGGTTTCCTTTTTGCTGCTGAATTCCTTCTGTATGAATATGAATTTACTAGCAACCTTACTTGGCTGAATTAAATATGCATGGCAATTGTTCCGCTTTGCACTGCATTCCTTTATTTGCCTCACAAGAAGATATTAATATTGTTCAATTAAAAAAAGCAACCTTTTAGTATTACTCACTGATTGTGGCTCAAGTTAAGGACAAGAACTGATTTTGAGTTCTCCAGCTCTGGAGGTACCTCTGTCAGTTTGTTGTGGCTCAAATCCTGTAAAGTATTACAATATGTTACAGTTATGGTCAGGTGGGTAGCACATAATGAAAATATCCTCTAACACTGCATTTGAATGTACAAGCTTCCAGTAAACAAAATGTCCATTAGGTCTGCAAGCAAATATCCTCAATGTACATTTTTGACTTGTCTTCAAATTTCATCACCTAGCTGAAGAATGGTCTGTATTTATGCACAAAATTTCCTGCAGCCGAAATTATAGGTACTTAAAAAAAGTAAACTAAGCAAACAAAGGATATCCAGAAATTGAGATCTTTGCAGAGTTTACCCAAGGTCATATGACCAGGGTAATACATCATCATAACTAATTCAATATTTTGAACTTTAGCATTCAATCTCCCATGTCAAATCTCAGGAGAGCTGCAACAAGAGTTGCACACCAAGGCATGTTCAATGCAGACAGATCCAATAACAAAATGGGATTTTAGATCAGTTCGCTTTGAGGTATGAAGATGCCAATAACTCCTGGCATTTTGATATGCAATTTTAAATAGTCCCTATAAAATCAGAAAACTGACCATGGGGAGGGGGGAAAGGGGTTGGATTTGAATTTCTAAGGCTTAGTTAGGTAGAAATACATTTGTAGATCACAATAGGTGAGGTTTAGCTACTCAGGTATCAACTTTGTAGTTGTTGTTGGTGGGTATGGTTACCCTGTTTACTGTGTGAAAAAGCCTAAAATATTAGGTAGCCTGTTTCACGGCCTAAGAACTCAAAATCTAATTGGTTTAGGAGTACTTATCTTCACGTAAAAATCTGGAAGATGAGCTAAACAACATGTGTGGAATGTATTTTGGCATAGGACCCCTGGATAAGTTAATGAGAGGTGTAAAACCTTATACAGCTAACAGTGGAAAAGACACTTACATCTTCATATCTTGAACATGCTTTGGTGTGCAACTTTGGTGTGGGTCCCTTTGTATCTGACATGGAAGATTGCATGCCAATGCATAAAATGGTGCATTAATCATGGTGTTGTATTACACTGCTCATGTGACTAAAGCGGTCCAGACCTGAAAGCTTTGCATAGTCCCATTGAGATAATAATATTGTTAACTTACAACAATGGAGAGATCGTTGCCTGTAAAGATCTTCTTAGGCACTCCTGCATCTGTCAGCTGGTTGTAGCGGAAGTTGAGACTGTGAAGTGTAGGCAGATGAGGCAGATGCTCACCAAGTGATGAAATCTCATTACGGACCATGACTAGATCTTCCTGGATGGCAGGACGAACGAAAACCATGTTAGTTGGTGACAGGACACTAAAATTAAGTTGAACCAATATGATGAACATATTTCCATAGCCATCATATTAAAAAAATAAAAAAAGCATTAAAATGGCACCATTACTGCCACTTGGCATCAAGGAACTCAAATGAATTAAGCAGTAATGAAGTCACTAAGCCAGGACACATATATATCTTTTGTAAATTCTGGAAGCCCAATTCTTAAACTGTAAATTAATAGAAGGAACTACTGAGCAGCTTAATGAGTGAAATTCAATGTGCTTTCCTCTGAAAAGATATGTTTTTGCCACTGAATCGTTTCATTTTTTCTCCTTTGTTTTAATTTTCTGACAATTTTGTTATATATGTACTTTATATAATAGATAGCACTTAATAACAGGAATACGGCACTTACTTGTGGTAGTCTGCTACGATTCAGTCCTAAAGCAAATACAAAATATGGACAGCTCAATAAATGTGTTTACACTTTCACAATATGTGTTAAACTTACCAGCTTGTTAAGGCATCCAAGGTCTGCAGGAACTTCTTTTAGCTGTGTTCGACTGAGTCGCAGCCATCTCAGTCCTGTCATGTCTTGAACAAGATCGGGAAAGTGTCTCTGCACAAAAAAAAGTTGATATAAGTGTAATATTATAGCCCCATCCATAGTTGCAAAGGCCATTAGTTTAAATTCTATAAATCATTTGCCGCTAGGGAATCCCCTCAACAAATCTATGCCCAGTCTATGGCTTAATATAACAGTACTCTTATAACTGGGTTATTGCAGCAGATCAGAGCAAATAAAATAGCTTAACGTTTATATTTGTTGGCAATCAGTTGTTAAAGCTCAGAAGAGGGTTGATTGTTTGGCATAAAATGTAATCTAACTGCTAAAGCCTCGGTGTCTGGTGTTGCTGCTCTGCATAACAAGTAATGTGAATTACAGTGCCAAAATTTATACTTAGTGAACAGGAAATGTTTTCACAGAATTGCTGCCTCCCTCCTCCCAACCACCACATACCTTTCTAACACATATTAGAGAAATAGGTTCCTTAATGTCAAAAGTGTACTGGCACATTTCATCACTAGAATGGCATCAGGGAGCACTTTCCACCTCTATGCTACATCAAACTAAAAGATGTGATGCTTGCATCAGGTGCAGACGGCTGCTTGTTAAAAATATTACAAAGGACAAAATGGCCATTTGTAATTGTACCTATGGTAAGTGAAACATCAGTGGTATAGCACAGAGGTGGATTAAACCTGTGCCCCAATGCCATTCCTGCAACAATGTGGAAACTGTCCAAACTCCATTAATAAATGCTTGGTTTAATATGGTTTGTATGCTTAGGGGCAGGGATAGAAGTAAAGTTAGGAGAAAAAGCACCCTTAGTCTTAGGACATCCTCTGGCACATCACTGACATTTATACACTAGTCTATGTATGACACAAAGTCTAGTCTATGTCTGTGTGTTTTCTCTTTCCCCAAACTAGTCTAGTCCCTATAGTTTAGATGTCTAAAGTTTAGGCCATGTCACTTTGACTTTTTTGTTGGAGTTGGACTTTATTAAAAGTTGAACTTTATTAAAACCGTAAACCATACATTTAAATAAACCCCTACATGGGAGAGTTCCAGGGAAATGCCTGGAAATTTGAGCTGGTATGATTTGGGTTTTCTTAAACGTTCACCATCCCTCAAACTTACCGAAAAGTCATTCCCAGTAAGGTCGATACCCCTCACGAACGGTAAAACCCCAGTAGACGTCGCCATTTTGGTCAAATGCGGAAGTGAAGCCAGCTAAATTGAACCAAAGGTTGTCGTCCTTGAGCAGTTCCAAACATGTTTCGCCATTATATTCTGATGGAATTAATTATGGGTTCAGTCTGTTGTAACACATTAGTCTAATTCTTTTGAAACCCAGACATACCATAATAACACAAATATATCTGAACACGACAGAGAGAGAGAGAGAGAGAAAGAGAGAGAGAGAGAGAGAGAGAGAGAGAGAGAGAGAGAGAGAGAGAGAGAGAGAGGGGAGGTAGAAGGAGAGAGAGAGAGAGAGAGGGTCGTAAAAATCACCCAACAGGCAAGTTTGCTAGACTCCATCAGAATCTTTTCCGAATTCCGTACCCCGCAACAACAGTCACTGGAATGTCTGTTGAGTGTTGAGGAACATTGACCGTCAGTTGTTGATTGTTACTCCGAGCACTAGCTTAGTTCTCCTATCTCCTCATAACGATAATGTCTCCCATCATCAACCTCCACCCCTCCGCTAAGGTGTTGCAGAAAGTCTTTGGGCTTTCTCGGTCCACCATGTATTCCCAGAGCATTGGTTAGCCTGTCGCCTTGACTTGAAACTCTACAACACAGCTAGCTGTTTGTTTCCTAGGTCGAAAGAGAGCCTACTTCATCTTTGAGAGACTGTATCATAACCACCACCACCAACAACAACAACAACAACAACAACTAGGCCTACTACTACTACTACTACTACTACTACTACTACTACTACTACTGCTGCTGCTACTACTACTACTACACTACTACTACTACAGTACTACTAATAATAATAATACTTCAACAGCAACAACAACAACAACGACAAAAACAACGATGACAACGACGACGACAGCAAATGCATGGCTTGGTTTACTTCATGCAAGTATGCGAGCCAGAAAAGCCATCCGTCATTGCTTTCGTTTCTTTTCATCCTCATGATGCTTCCTTTGTAGATCATCATGTATGAGCATGCACAAAGAACATTACAGTTCCGGTTCCATTCTCTCTGTCATTAATATAACTTCCATGTCAAACCAACGGTCATCATCATCATCACCGGCTTCAGCCTTCTGCAATATTCCACTAAATTCTTTGGCAACCATAGGTACAACGAAAGCTGACAAGAATTTCAGATCTATGCTGAACATAAACTAGACAAGACTATGAAATCGAAAACATTGCTGAAAGTGGAAGAGTTGCGAGAAACGCTCGAGATCATCGCGAACAGTCCATCAAGACATTGAATTTACAATTAATCCAGCACGAAATAGTGTTGAAAAAATTATGCGCGCTGTCGTGCGCCTCACTGTCGCATGTCGCGTGCAGAATGACTCCAAACGTTTGTTTTCTTCACAAAACTAGGAATATAATTTTCCGACTAATCACTCAAATACAACGCAGCATTTTCTGTTCCTCATAGTGTACCCATTATCGTTATAGTAGACAGGCTAAAAATTGAAAAACATGCAATAGGGTCCGTTTATAGCGCCTATGGAGATAGGGAGGACACTTATTTAGCAGGGGCGAGTAGCCATCAGCAGTAACTGTGAATAAAATGTACATCCTAGTCTAGGTTGGACAGACTTCTACGAATTATAAGCTAGAAACGAAAAGTTCAGAATCTGTTGATGATGAAGATTATTAGGAATAGAGGAAGACGCGGGGTGTTAATACAGAAACGTGACATTTTGAGGTCGTCATCATCCAGTGGCAGATCTGGGGAAGGACGTAAGCTTAATATACATGCTGTCTTCCNNNNAAACCCCGTTGCTGAAGGTGATCACTCTGGTAGTGGAGGTAACGAATGAGAAAGAACAAATGAGAGCTGGGAAAGGGAGAAGGAAAAATAATCGGGACAAAAGCCTAAGAATATTCCTCTGACTCTCGGTAAACCTCATTTCCAAAAATCAGCAGAATCCACACTACATCGCCAAAACCGCTCAGTTAACGTCAAGGACCGTTAATGTCAGTTTACAAACTTAGAGAAATATTCTACGAGGCCATTTCTGAAGTACCCGATTAAACGTTCGTTTTGGTATCACATCACAGCACTGCAAGCTTTATATATATACAGTGGTCCGATTTTAAGCTCAATATATACATAATGAAAGAAAAAAAAGGATTCCTGAAAGCCTCTCGTTTTTTGTTTTTTTTTTCACACGTTTTGCCTGGTTCCAGATCAAGGCGCTCTGGAGTGTGCAATGTTTTCGTTTAGATTTTTGTAGTTTATACTTTATTTCCGATACTGTCTTCAGAACGGAGCCTTTAAACAAACTGATGCATCAACAACAAAAAAGTGCATTATGTGACCAAAAACAACTCTTGCCTATGTTGACTATTAAACATAATTACATGTAAACTAATTACACGTAGGATACTCTTTAAGTTTCTTATAACTTATACGTGAATCAAGGATAGTAAATGCTTCACAACTGCGTGCTAACAAGAGAATGAAACAATGAAAGGGTTGTGCACATAAGAAATGACGATTCATTCAATCGCCTTCCTGTAGTGTAAAGGTTTAGCACACTTGACTTGCAGTCAGCGGGGATCAGATTCGAGTTCTGAGTGACAGGAATAATAAAAGGTTCTAGGGGTGACTTTCAGCCTTCCAGTTCAAACTCATCTTTCACACTGGTCTGGGGATAAAATAAAATCTCACTGCCACACTTCCCTGATTATTTGTAACGGCTTAATAGTTATCAGTTCCTCATATTCCTTACTTTTCTTTGAGGGGTCAATTCAACACCATGCCATCATTTATCCAGATAGATAGACTGCGTGTATGACAATGCGAGGGTGTAAAATGGAACCGAAAGTGTAATTTATATCGATTTTTATGTCTCGATCCAATTCTTCGTTAGGGCTTTTACCAGAAACCACCATCATAACCACCACCATCATCACCATAACCTTTCTCTTCAGGCATGGGAGCCAGTTCACTATTCATGTATGAAAGAGATTATTTATGCTTGAAAGAATGACAGATAACAGAGAGCTTTTACTTTAAAGCTCAGCTTGCCCATGGACCATTAGGGCTTGGGTAGGTTTGAGCATATGGCATTTCTGGTGTTAGGATGATATTGCAAGTTATGAACTAATTGTGAAACTCACATCTGAATCTAGTTCATAACATGCAATATAACTGCAGCACAGGAAATGCCATTATGTGCATGCCAGTCTCTGTCATAATGGTCCACAAGAGATCCGAACTTGAAATTAAGGACTCTCTTATATAAATGATTGATTGTGCTCAGTTGAGAGCAAGTGCAATAAAAATGATGCTCTAAATTTCTGTATTCATCATTAACATGTGCCACCATGATCACCATTACCACCTTAAACACCATCACAATGACCATTCTACTACCATCAACATGATCATAACCTTCATGATGATGATGATCATCAGTCTTCATAATCCATCTCCGTTTGACACCATTTGACCACATGGCTGTGTTTTTGCACCAAGAGAAGCGTCCTATAACAATGTGAAACACAAAGTGACAAAAATTGCAGAATGAAATGCTTTTTAATATCTTAAATATCACAGCTTGTAGGTTTTGGTATCACACACAAGTACAAATCTTTCAAGTTCAAAAGTAAAATGACGGAGCAAAGAGAAAAAGAGCACGAGGCAACAAGAAAGTTCAGGTAAATGTAAACTGGGACTCAATTTTAAAAAGGAATGTACACACACATATAAATACACATCAAGCACAAAAATAATACTGTTTGTGTCATGCATAGTCAGGCATCACATACATGTAAATTCTTCATGTCAAAACAGAACCAGAAGGTAGATAAACACACAGGTTAGATCATATGGAGTTATGTCACCCAATGGTTGTGATACTCTCTGACAAGCATCAAGTGGAACTAAAAATACTTATCAGGGTATTACATCCAGATGATGATACGAAGAGCAATTCTAATCTAGTTTATTACCAGCATGTGCCTCAGATCATCAATAACTAAACAGGAAATAGACATACATAGCAAGTAATCTGGCAAGAACTAGACTAGTTGAACTAGCAAATTTGCGCACAAGTGCCATATCTGTTTTTAATTTTGAAATTTCATTTCCAACAAATAGGCTGACCTATCAAAAGGTATTGCAAGCATAAGCGCTACGTACATCTAGGCAGACTGAAGAGCTGAGTACCTCCAACCTCAAGCAATCTAAACATTTCAGCTCAGTCATTTTAATAGCATCCATTATTTTCCAGAACATAAATCCAGTGTTTCAGTGAGCTGCTAAATTCAAAGAACTCCAATTTTGCCACCAAACACCATGTGACTCTTCTTCAGAAAATGACAAAGTAAATCTTAAAACTCCTTTCTCCTGTAATATAAACTAGACCTGTAGTCAGTTTCATGTTTAATATGGTATTATTATTTCATATCACAAACACTTGAAGTGTGAGAAGCTGCTGTTTAAAAAGATGATAGCATCATAATTTGTAGCACATAAGATAGCAGAGTTATTTACAGCCAAATGCTGCATCTACCGGTCGAATTCCACCAGCACCAACTGTGGGGGCAGGGTAGTGACTGGAGCTGATACTCTTCTCCCGAAAATTCATCTCTCGCTCTAGCGCACGCCAGGACTGGCCAAGAATGGGGCCCTCCCGACTGCGATCGTAGCTCCTCCTGTTCCTCTCTGGGCCTGTCCACACATGGACACTCCTATGATCAAACAGTAAGCACATGACCACATTGAAACAAAGTGTTCGTTTAACAAGCATAATTGCATAGTGTGCAAGGGTACACCACCAGCATTCCACTGTCATTAAGATATCCTAATATATTATCGTCCCCTGTGCTATTTTCAAAATGAAGTTTGCCTGCATGTGAATTACAAACACAACCCTGTTTTTCAAAGTTCACTGTTGCATCTGGAATAAAATGACATCTACTACTGATCATTATTACAAATGAACTCACTGATACTAGACTGTAATAAGGAACTATCTGATCCTTAGGTCCTAAGAGAACATATTGCAGTGACAAAGAGCAAAACTGACATTAATGTGACCATGAAAGAATACAGATTTATGACAAATGGAAAAAGTACAGGTTGTGATATCAGAAGTGTAAATACAGCAATTACATTAACTCTCTCTCTTCATACATCCATGTCGTCAATGACTTAATTACACTAGAACTACACTCCTGCCAACAAAATTTGTCTAAATTTTGAAATGTGGTTTTCGAGGAGGCAGTTCTTCTGGGGGCACTCGATAATTTTTTATAACAGGATGCATGATAGGATACATGCGATCTTCTGGAAGGTTGAGGTAATTGCATTTCCTGTGGTATCTGTGGTCTGACTTGTCCTGGTCTTGTCTGGAAGAAACAACATCAAAACACAAGAATTGAAAATGCCATCAGCAATCCAGACAAGTATTTAAAAAAACAGATAGTTGTATTATCTACCACACCTCTTAGAAACAGTTGCATCACTACTCTTTAGAACCGATTGTATTATTCATACACATATATATTTCTGATGTTCTGTTATTTCTAATTTTTGTTCTTTTTCTTCTATTTCCGCTTATCAAGAGTCCTGAACGAAAGCACAATGATCTATGACAAATAAGAAAAATCTAGTTCACACAAAACCAACAGGCTTATCATACAAGTGAGCATGAACCTGTATTTCATACGATAAATCATAGCCACTGCAAATGCTTTGCTAAAATAGACTAGTAAAGGGTGTAATGAAATACATGGAGGTATAATATTGTCTGAGTTCTTAATACTCAATAAATAGTGCATATATTCAGAAAGCCATGGACATGCCCTTTACTTATGTATGCATGACACAGAAGCTGGAAATATTACACCATACATTATACAGCTGACAAGTAGTTCACTTATACGCCAGAAAAAGCAAATTCATGAAATTATATTTCTTAAATATTCTCTAATCAATTTCTAGACAACAGTCTATGTGGCAATTTGTGGCACTTAAATAAGACAGTTTGATGGCAAGTGGCTACACAGCTTGTTGACATGGACATTTTTGTCATGTGGGGCCAATGAAGGATTTAACATTATTTATCCATCCCCTATGAAATAGCTGAATCTAGCGGAAAAATATCTCTTCACAGACTCAATACGAAGCAGAAAATAAAACGAGGAAGAAAACGTAGAACGAAGTGACAGTATATCTCCCAGCATTTAATGTTATACCCTACACTTTTTCACATAGTTCATTCATTTGAAAGTAGACTTTTAAGAAACTATCCTTCTAATACCACGACTTATAACATATATTCAAATAGCTGGAAAACTTGAAAGACAAAAAATTCTGACAGCACCAGAGATGCAAGGAAAGAAAACACAAAAACTCAGATCAAACTTATCAGATAAACATGCAATATAAAAATTAAAAAACAAATATAATACTGTTGCAAATTATAATACTGAAACAGGTATTTCTGAAACATAAAAATTCCAACGAGTCTCAGTAACTGAGAACCAAAAGAGTCTTGGTTATTTCTGTTCACCCTTCTAATTGCAGCAAGCCTTCCTTTCGTAATTACGTTATTGTTTGGAGGCAAAGTTTGAAGGACACGTAATTTTATCAGTAAATCATTCTACTGTCTTCCAAAATGAAGTGAAAACCTGGATTTTTCAAACAGCTCAATGTTTTATTTCTCATCTTTATTAATTTTAAACTGCTGAGCACAAGGAAACTTAGTTCTGATAATTTCGCGTACAGTTTGGTGCTAAACATCTACATATCTATGAACATCAGTATGTTGTATGAGGGTGAAGAATCTTATAAATTTTGTCTCTCTTAACGCCTTGGAGTGTTGGAGGGCAGGGCCTTGGTTCAGGAGACTTCGGTCTTATCTTCTTTGGGTGGTTCCAGTGCCGTTTGGCCTTTGCTTCATTCTGTTCTTGTTCTTGTTCAATTTGTTCCCTGGGAACAAAAGTAAGGAAACCACATTTTTGATATCATTTCCCTCATCTGAAAATTCTCGGTGGGGCAAGCCCTAACAGAAAAAAGTATTGTGTAGCAACAACCCTCTTTATCACTTATCAAGAGTTTAAATTATATGCCTAAGCCACTTGACCGCAAGACAAACAAGGATACTGCCAGTATAATGTATGGTGTGACTCAAAGAGAAAGATGTGAAATCATGCCCAACTTTAAATCAAGCAAAATACCTCAGATTCAGTTTATGTATTCTTATCTTTTTTCGAAACTGCCAGCAGAAGTTCTGTCACCTTGGAAACCACATGATACAGTCGGCAAAGACAGTAAACATGTTGATAAAACAATGAACATGTAAAAAATGTGTTTCATGAGCTTGGGTCAGCCTGAACAGAGAAGTGTATGTACATTTTAAATAAAAAAAAAAAGGTCCATCCACAAGGAATAATTAGATAAAAGAGTGAGAACAGTGAACGAGGAAACAATGTAATGGAGTATCAACAATAAATATGCTTTAACAGAATAATCATGACAAATATATTTTGCACATATGATTGCGCATGTAATAACTATGCCACTGGCATCAAAAATTGTGTGATGGCTGTAATAGTGATACACGAAAACTGCTATTTTTTTAATGGTGACTTAGAAGACAAAAACATGTTGTTGCCAGTGTGATGAAACAATACACTAAGCAAAGCTGATTTTCAGTGATTCCTCTGAATGCCTGCGGCAAAGAAATCAGTTGTCTCTACTAAACATACAGCATCAAGCAAGACCAAAATAATCACAATGGTACAATTTAGATATCTCTTACAGCATTCCTATTGTTAAAGAGATGCAGTATCCAAAATTCTAGGAAAAGGAAATCTATTTTTGGTCGTGTCATAGTTGTCCCATTGACAACAAATTATATGAGATACTTCAGTCCATCTTAGAGAGGAATGTTAGAACGGCAAAAGACATGTAATGAAAAGACATACGTTCCTATTGCACAATAATGGCATTGTTACGAAACTTTGCAAATTGTGCTTCATGTAAGCAAGATATCTAGCTCAGTCACAGGATTTTGCAGTATCACACCTTGCTTAGTTTCCATAACAGAGGAGACCAGAAAGAAAATCAAACTAATTATCCATACTGATGCTGAAGAGCTGTATATGTCAAGTAAGGCCTCTTTAAGGAATCAGAGTATACAAAAACTGTGTTTGCTTGGGCTTGGTGCAAGCTGTAGCTTGTTTTCCTGCCATTTCCAGAACAGATTTACTGAGCCCTTGAAATCAAATGCTGCATATTTATAAAGGACATAAATAAAGGACACTTATCGCTCAGTGGAGTTGCAACTGAAGGCAGAAAAGGTGAAAAAAGACTATGGTTTAAATCTGCTAAATTTCAAGGCACCTGTCACTTGATAACTCAATAATAAACGAGCACTCCTTATGTAAATTATAAGTAATTAGTAACCTGTTCTAGTCTACTTCTTTTCACCATTTTGCAAAAAAATGTAATCCTCAATCACCAAATTGTCAAGTCTGCAGTTACTAATTGGCCCAGGGGCTGCATGAAATTGTCAACTTGGTGAACTTGTTACTGCCCTACTCTTGAACAATTTACTGTTGTTCAGATGTATTTCACTAGAATAGTTGTGGAAATAATTACAGTTCATGAGGCACATGAAAAAACAGATGCTAGATGAAAGTGAAAAATGTATAGAGACCCAAAACTTAATCCTCTGCTGCAGATGCTGCAGCTACTTGCATATGGAATTCCCCATTAACTTTCTTGGATATTTCATAGTTATCAATAAAGCTATTTTCTCTGCGATTCTTGCGTGTCTCTGGAACAGTATAATCTGAGTTATCTTTTCCTGGGTATATAACAGCATAGGCTCTGTCGCAGTGAGGTGCAAGGTGCTGACGGTTACGATATCTGTTCACATGGCCCTCTTGGTTCACTCGGAAGGGTGTCAATTCCGTTCTGAATAGAAACACAGAATAGGCCAAGTTTGCTGTTTATTGGCTTGCTTTGTCAGTGTTGATTTAAGGTTATAGGTTATGATTAGTCTAGTAAGGCTAGCAGAATCTGTTAGAAAACATACATGTATAGTTTCATCTGATGATGTCGCTGACAAATAAAAGTGTTTTGTATGACAGCCTTTAAACAGTTACCTACAAATGACGACTAAGAAAACAAAGGGTCACTGGTCAAAATGGCTCCATTAGATGCCATAGTTCAGTATCTTCAGAAGCACTGCACAAAGAGTCAACAGACGACTACTAAAATTAACAGTATATTCTCAGCATGTACAATCTGCAGATCTGCATGTTCTTTGTCACAAAGAAACTCTGAGCTAATATTACCATGATGGAATTAATGCCCATAATTTCCTCTCCACTTTAAACTGTGTACATGTATTTATGAATAAAGAAAGTAAACATGTGCCCTGTTCATGTGAAATGATGGCCCCATTTTTGACCTCAGTACCTTTGGGTTCCCAGTCCACAGTGATTAAAAAGTGTCAAGATTTGAATTTCTGTAATCTCACAGACCTGTGTTAAAGTGGGTTGTAGTTGTAAAATGTCACATGAAAGAGAAATGTTGCATCTTAAATATGGACATTAAAAAAAGAAAACAGCACAACCCCGGTGGAAACCAGTTGTTAATTCCACAGTGACTAAAAACAATGAAGAAGATGCGCTTCACTAATAACTAAATGAGAAAAAAAAGTGTCTATAACCATAAAAATATACATAATGGATTTGTTTTGTCATGCTTCATGCAATTTTCTTAAAATAAAAAGACCTGTTTGTGGTGAGATACAACACACAATTCTGAATATTTGTTCATGTACAAAAAAAATACCCAATAAACTCACACTATCTAAATGGAGATACTGTATTCCCTTTTTAATTACAACGGCATTTATAACAAACAATTCCAGTAAACACCATGGTTCTGGAAAAGGCTGTTTTTCAAAATCAGCTTAAAGAGTGTTACTTTTAATTAACAAAGAAAATAACTTGATGGATGAATGGTTGCTATACTTTTAAAATCTTCATACGTATGGTGCCACCATTCTAAACCCCTTTACTGCCTCATGTTTTTCAAGTACTATGTCATCAAGTTATCATGAACTCATTAGCCTGTGTGTAGAAATAATTTATAGGTAGGAAATTGAATGTGCTACTTCCGGGATGCACTAGTTAGCATGTCTAAGAGCCCTTTGAAACAAAAGGTAAGGATACAACATGCTTCCTGTCGCAAAAGGAGTAAGCTGATAAAATTGTAAAACCAATAAAAAGCAGTCTGTGCTAAACCATGCGTAGTACCCGTACAAATACATGCAGTAAGCAAAGGCTGATAGTGCATACAGCAATACTGAATGAAAAAAAAAAAAATTGTCTTATGGTGAATACACTTTAAATCAATATTCATAAAATAGACACAAAAAAGAAATAATACTGGGTACAGCAGAAGAACTGGTCTTCCATGAATGCTTGAGGTCCATGGCTTAGTTCTTAGATCGAGCCACCTCCTTATACGCTGCAGGATACATGACTTTGTATATTGGATTTACGTGCAGAGGGGGAATCTCCCCTCGCTCAACAGCTGAGCGATAATGGAAATTTGGGTCATGAACCACCTTCTCGAAAACCACACCGTTGAAGGGCATTACATTATTTGCATCTCCCTGTTGAGGCCTAGATTAAGAGAAAAAAAGAAAGTGTTGTTTGTTTCAAGGCTGGAATTACAAACTCATATCTGACTTGACAATGAGAGCAACTTGGCTCTTCAAAACTCAGGTTTGCCTAAGTTGTCAGAAATACACAGCTATAAATACATAACAAAATCTCATGTCCATTCTTAAAATTCTGTCATAAAGAAATCTGACTCAATTTCATAACCGGTCTGTATTAAAACTCAATAGGCCATTTCCTTACTAGGGTAGGAAACAACTACATGAGGAAACATCATCCACTGAATTTAAATGTCTACGTTTTTAAGTTAATGATGTGTCAGACTATGCTAAGGGGTTTGCGCTGATTTTATGCAAACATATCCTAGTTTCTCAAGCAACATTTTTTTGTAGCAATGTTACAGGGTTAACAAGAGTCAAATATCTGAATATGAAGAGAGGATAAGAAATCCTATATACCCGAGCCTTTGGAGCATGCTAGCAGATTAAAATGGGCAACTATGCTGACTAAAATCCATCACACGATAACAAGAAAGGAACAACTCAAGCAATTACTTGGCATTTAATCAAAATCCAGAAACTAATGCTGCAAGGCAGTTTGTGAAAAATGAAGCAAATACTCAACAAAACAAGAAGGTGAAGGGGAAAAAAAACCTCATGAACATAAAAAGATTAAAATTCTGGGAATGACTAAAAATCTTACTTTGAGGTTAAGCAGGAGCTACAGAGATAAATAATTAATATGCCCAATATTACTTTACTCCACTTGTGATACACACTGTGAGTGTCCTGTGTCTTTCTGAACAAACTGATGCTACTTTTACTGATAGCATGAAGAGCTCTGCATGGAGTTACATTTATAGATATGCACAAACAGAAGGGCAAAGCCATCATATTATGACTTCTATTGTACACCTTCAAGTTCCTCCTGTGCACACTCTCCCTTAGCTACCAACTTGATCAGGTTATGCTGTCCTCAATAAAGACTCCAGTTTGAGACCAAAATCTAGCACTTAAGAGACATCTTCTTTTTAAGGCAGATGTAAGAAATTGACACTAAAAGGTCCATAATGGACACTTGAGATATGAAGAATGGGACTTCAGAAGGTAAGAGAAATGATGGAAAGTAGAGCACTTGATGCCTTGCATATTAATAAAAAAATTGCTATTCTGTTTCTTCATATCACTTCTATCATGAAAGTCTAACAGGCTTTATACTGCATGTTAAAATTTCAAAAGTTACAGTTACTGGCATGATGTACTAAAATACTGTATATTTTTCTATGAAAAATGGTCAAGGTGTCTCTTTAGTTTATGAAAATTGTTTTGTGCTAGTGTGCAAAGAAACAAAAAGAACTAAAAAACAAAACAATAATATTACAGATATATTAAATACTGTATATTAATTATATAAACTGAGCAAATCCTTACAATTAACTAAAAAAAATCATTACTCCTGGCATGAATATATATCACACTTTATTAAACAATATCGAATTTCTACACTATTTATGCCCAAATCCCCGTTGCCATATCATACATTGCTTATACAAAAAAAAATGTACAAATTATAAGCCACAAGTATATAAAGATAGGCAGCTTTTAATATATGACTGAATACAATTGAAAACTGCCTCTGCAGTCATTGCTAGTGACTCTGAAGTCTATGTTAGAGTGAAGCATCTTTTAATTTGTAACTTCACACAGATTACAGTGCTTTACAATTTGAGCATAGGCCAAGCAGACTATGGCAAGAAGTGTGGCACACAAATGAATAGATTAAAGAAGTGCTATGGACAATAAGCAGCAGGTGAAAAATTGTTAAGGAAAGCTGGATTGGTATGAGATGGAGTGGAAAGATTCGGAGAAAGAAGAGACAAGTGTAACCAGGTGGAAAGGCATATTGTATTCTGTTTTAAGGTGGAAGAAAATGAGAGCCCAATTTGATAATTTTCCTAGATGTTACACATTACCTAGGGAAGTGTGTCACCAGGGCTTTTACCAAATTACTGTGAATGATCAATTTTGAGAAGAAGGGCCAAAAAATGCTACACTAGAAAATTTCATGCACCTACCATGAATTGAAGCCAGGGTCTCTCAGCTTGCAAGTCTGAATGTGCTACTACTACACCACAGGGATGCTAACTTCACATCAATTCTTAAATACCTACCGCCTGAATCGGTCCCTAACTTTCATGTGTGAACCTAGCGTCACCCATGACCCTAACACACTTCCCTACTACTCACACTCCCCCCTTGCTTATCCATATCATATCCTCATGAAAATTAAAAGTTCTCGATGAGTATAAGATCATTCTTATATGATAACTTTTCTCCTTTAGTATACTGTCCACAATGAACCTGAGGCCATTCTTATATGGTTACCTCCGTTCTTCAAATACTACCTCATACTTTGCCCTGTGTCTCTTCTTGTGGGTTACAGAACCCTTCTCTCTACTGTAAACCCCAAAACCCCAGTGAGACATCCTGCTGACAATGCCAAGTGTAACTGAGTAGAAAGGCACTTATACCGTATTCTCTAATCATTATCATTAAGGGAAGGAATGTGAGCCCAGTCTGATCATTTGTTTAGATGTTGTTACATATTATCTAGGGAAGTGTGTCACCAGGGATTTTACCAAGTTACTGTGAAGGATCAACTTTGAGAAGAAGGGCCAAACAATCATACACTAGAAAATTCCATGCCCCTACCGGGAATCAAACCCAGGGTCTCTTAGCTTGCTAGTCTGAACATGCTACCACTTCACCACAGGGATGCTAACTTCACAGCAATTTAATTCTTAAATACCTACTGCCTGAATATTGTTCCCGAACTTCCACGTGCAAGCCTAGTATTCACCCGTGACCCTTACACACTTCCCGACTGCTCACACAAGGAATGGAGTAAGTAAGATCACTTAGTGCATACAGATGTATTCTAGACATTCTAATCACCTAGTCTGATAGAATTGTCCCTGATCTGTGCACATTACTGGATCTGTCTGTGGGGCACTGCTGGCACCAACACTGGCCTGGAGAATAAACATGCACATGCAAGTCAAATTCACTTTAAATATCTTTGTGAGCATAAGGCAGGTTCCACAGCCGTGGGCCCAAAACCTGGCTTCAACTTTAACTTTCAATAAAATAAAGAATTCTTAAATCAAACTCTCTTTGTTGGTATTTTTGTGTCTTGCTGAGTCTAATTAAACATGGAAATAAAAAAGAATTGTTGCTTTCAATGTTTTTGTTGTTTTATTTTACGTTATTCAATACCGGTCGTGACGTATTCAGAAACACACACTTTCCCGATTTTCGATATC
>JAWQUT010000024.1:1761450-1777412 GCA_033807755.1 Ellobium chinense
GGGGGGGAGAGAAGAGAAAGAACAAAAGTGAAAGGCAATATCTAAAGAGTCTCCTAATGGCTATTAGGTAGGGAAATAATTCAAACTTGAAGCTATCCTTCTCTTCCAGTAGCTTAATTGTAATTGCTACATTCAATAACAGCCATATTACAGAAAGAATGCAACTGTCCTCCTATTAAAGAAAGCCATTTAATGGCAATAATCGACCATGATATGTGAATAATGGCTGGAACATCGACAGAATCTGTCCGTTATTTTCGTGCATCATCTTCAAATGCGATTCTGGAACTCAACTCTAAGGGTAGTAAGAGCAGCTTAAATTGTGTAACTTCAAATATTCTGTCTCGATGAAACTTAAAACCCAGAAGCAGGCAACTCATGTTACGTGAATCTAATTGACTATCTTTGAGATACATAAAACAGTAATAATAAATTTTACAAAAGCACTTGAACATTGGCTCAGAGTCAGAGGTTCAGTGCATAGATTACCGTGCACACTATTGCACACACACCTGGTTTAATCTTGTGTGCTCTGCTTCTTAATTTGTTTATGGGTATGGAGTGCCACCAGAGATGGATGTCTGTTTAAGGCAGCTGAGCTTGGTGCATGTCACTGTCAGGACACAACTGCCTCTACTGACCTAACTTTACACATGTACTCATACATTTCTTCATCTGAGTTGGGGTTTTATGGCATGTCAGCATGATTACAGCTATATTGCACACTGCATAATATTTATTAATTTCGCGTGGACAGTGGTCACTTAGCCTACTCGTCCATGATTTTAAAACTGTTAAGGGAGTTTAGAGTGCATAACCTGCATACAGCATCTCCTAGTTATCTGTCCTACCCTGAGAGCCAGAGTGTGACTTCCTCAAGGGATTATTACTGTGACTGGCATCACCAACACTGAGCCACATTCCAGAACATACAGAATGACAACGCACTGAGTTCTGCCACTATTAGAAGATTATAGGATCACAAGTACGCATACTGTCCATGATATAGAAGTATCGTTTGGAACCATGAGACATTTAGGAATCTTTAAATACAGCACTATGTCACAATGGTATGTTCATTAATTGACCAGATATAGTCTAGTCTAGGCCTACAAAAAAAAATGCTGCACTGGCTAATATAATTATCCAAATGAGGAACTGACAACTGCACAGTCAGCTTCATTTCTGTTGCATGTATTGTATTGGCCAGAACAACAACATTTAGTCTAGACACCATATGACTGAGAACACTGATATTCCTTGCCTATTTCTTGACCTTCTTTTCAAATATCACTATCACTCGTTTTGGAGTCATTGCTTTTAACAGTTTAACACATTTTTTTTCATTTAAATCTCCAATGAGACCAATGGAGTAATGACCAAGTCGTTTGGTTTTTTTTTTCATGTCTACGTCGGGAGAATACTCAATAACGAGTCATCGGTAAAATAGTCTATTGTCTAGATCTCGAATCTAGGAAGAAGTTTGCAATGGCAATTTGACACATACACACATTCTGGCACACACTCGTCACTATTTTGCTATACTGACTATACAGTAAAGTCCCACCTGTGAATCCTCTTGACCAAGTGCCATTCGTCTTCTCGCTTCACAGACTCTGTCCATGTGCATCTGGCGTCGGCGCGCCTCCTGATGTATGTTCATCGCCATGTTTACCTTTGAATAGCTCTATAACTAGACCAGTAGTCTCTCAGAAGGACCCAGACCCTGCCCTCAGGGTATGATGGAAGACTCAAGACGCTTTGGTTGTTAGGGTTTCTGCGCATGCGCATAGAGCTTTCTCGAGCCTTGTGTTCGAGACGTTGCCCATTTTCATCTTGTTCTTTTCCTCTTATAAAATGTAATTGAGTTTTCAAAAAGCGGTTTAAATTAAAGATTATGCATAATATAATAAAAGATATCAAAAACGTACTTATTTAGTCTCACAGGAAGTAAATTTTAAAATGCATAATTGACTACTATTGTTTAGTTTAGCCATTTTACAACCCCAAATGTTCTTGGATATCAATTTAAGACTTGGAAAAGAACTAAATATCTCCATTAACTTCTAAATTGAGATGATTTAGCATGCATCTTTAATACAAAACGTCATTTTAACTATAACATATTTGATTATACATGTTTCGGTACAAGAAAGTGGGGCCTCCATTCCCATCTTCCACGAGAGTCCATTCATGCGCAGTTCATTGTTTCTTCAGACCCGATCTGCGCACCATCCCATGTGTAGGGGATACTGCTTTTGAGGAGAGAATTCCTTTATTTTTGTAAGAAATTTGTCATTTGTTTTCACTAATTTTGATTTAGATGTATTTATACAACAAAAAGGGGCAATTCTGGTGATTTGTGGAACGATTGACAGAGAGATAATAGAGCATTTCACGTTTAAATGTGACGCATAATCGGATAATTTCACTTTTGTCATTGTTATGAACGCGCATGCACCGACTGTCAGAAAGCCCTAGATTTACATGATATAGTGTTCTTTTTCTTCCTGAGCAGGGCGTTTTATGCCATGTGTTAGGTGACTTGTTGAAAGTGACAAAGACTACCTTAAGTTGGAGTGAAAATTTGGCAGTTCATTGCCCAAAGTTCAAGTTTAGAACATGAATTTGCCAACTATTTGAGTTGAGATTCCGGGAAATGTCATCAGCAGGTCAGCGTCGGGATTTTCAAGATTTGATCGCATCTCCAACAAACACTCGCATTGACAAGTGCCCAGTGTCCTCTACATTATTAGTGTCCTCATGTCTGTTCAGATAGTTTCTATGCCATTCGTAACCAGCAGCCTTGTAGAGAAGATCTAGATCTACATGTCTAGTTTTTGTTTTGATCATAATGCATCCCACTCAGGTCATGAGACCAAGACAAGTGTTGTACTTTCACTTCAAGGTTCTTGTTGGGACAGGTATTGAAATGTACCACTAGGTCTAGTCTAGATCTAGGGACTTGCTTTGATGGGATCAATAGCATATACCAAACAAATTTGGAATAATTATGCTCAAACTAGATCTGTTGAATGAAGAGGCAGTTTGGCTGGGAGGATTTCCATATGTGCCGGTAACTGGCGATAAGGCGAGTTACACTCACTTTGACTGATGCTCCTGTTTTGATGGGCATTAACTGTTAGGGTTAAGGATAGGAATTGGGTTAAGGGGATAGGTTGTATGAGTACGTTATTCGGAATTAAGGTACTGACCGTAGTTGTAGAAGTTACCACATGGAAATCCTTTCGTTTGGCTCTCTCTCGGGACAGCACTATAAATAGCCTTTGTGGCCTTATGCGTGGTGATGATACAGTTCATTTAATTTTAGACGTCTAGTCATGGAATCAGTTTCGTCATGAGAGAAGGCCGACAGTTCAAAGAGTTAGGACTGCATTCATCTACAAAATCATTAAAATGCTGATGTTGTCTTCAGTCATAAGTTCATTTTGAGGCCAGGGCACTCGTTGCAGACCTGCCAACCTTTCTGATTTAGTTGAAATCGATTATAATGTAACCACTTGGGGTATCTAGGGCCGGCAAAGGCATTATATTATTAATATTATGACATTTGAAAACACTTTAATTGGAATAATAGGGTATCATATGATTTAATATGGTCTGTAGAACGATGCAATTTTCCTTGAAGCATCATAGTGATAGGTTATGATAAAATGAAGTCTTGTCAGTATCTACATACAGAACTTCATTTTGAGAACAGCAGATGACCCAGTTCTGGGTTTCAGCTACCGCTTGGAAGTGTCAATGTCCAAGAACATAATTTAAGAATTTTATAATCATAATTTTGTCCAGGAGGAAAAAAAATAAAATAGTTGTGCAACGAAATAAACACCGTGTCTTCTGTACAAACCATGAGCAGTGCAAATATTAAATGTCTAATGAAGTCTTTAAAATTACTGTCCAGCAGTCTAGCTGTCTTATTTAGTGCTGCAGATAGTGTAATTCAAGAAATTTTTCACTGAACATTTCACATGAAGTGGACATATTATAAATGAAGTGCTCTTTAAGGACAGAGAATTTACATGCTTTGCAGTCTGACAAGCAATGCAAATGCCAGCCAGTTACAGCTGAAAGCAGCTAACTCAATGGCAAAGCAGTAGTATTCTGCCATTTAGGATGACAATGGCTCACTGATGCGAGTGGAAACAAGTGTTATCGTTTCATGAGTTAATGCCATTTGACCAATTTACTGTTTTTATAAGACTGAGTGACGGTGAATGAACAGGAGGTTTGGATGGAATTTTGGAAGTTTTACTTTAAAATGTTATGGGATTAAGCATTTAGCAGTTTTTGGCTTACAACTGACAACTGTTGCATGGTAACAGGACACAAAAGCCAGCAACCCTCTCATGAATTTGTGGTAATTTACTTCATCCAAATACCAGATCATCAGCGTGTAAATATACATTACCAAGATTGTGACTTGTATTTTATTTCTGGTAATGCACAAATTGTTAAATGAATGCAGACCCGCCAATCTTCCCATAAAAATCCAGGAGTATTCTGGATTAAGGAATGTCTGAGAACAGTCTGAGCTCACATAATATAATCAGTTTTTATTGCACAATGTTCTCAAATGAAGTAATACTACAAGAAATCTTGTGTAAATGTCATGAACATAAATTTAGACAGCCTGGATGTTGCAAGGTGGCAGCAGGAAAATAAGGAGCCATTGTATTTTTCTATTTTCTTATAAACTTTGAGAAAGTTGATATAGCTGTATGCTCTCTCAGTCTCTGTGTTGAAGAAGTGTCTATTTTTTTCCTGAAGATTTAATTTCAACACATTTTGTGTGTTGAGCTTGACTTCTGTAAATTTCTTCTCACAAAGAAGTTATTTTCGATATTAAGAAGACTGGCTACAAATGGCAATCCACCCATAAGGGAACCACCAAAGTGGTTATTTTGAGTTACTTTCTACTCTTCCCCATACTCTCTCCGTATTGAGATTTTGGTATGTTTTTCTATCGTAAGAAGCAGGGATGCCTGTTCGGGGATGTCAGTGCTATGTTTCATCTCACCAGATTACTCAGACTCTTGTGCTTATTAATGACATGTTTTCTCCAGATTGTGCGACAGTGTGATTTGCCACATAAATTCTCATCATATACAGATTCGTTCATCAGCCAGTTGAGCAACCAAAAAATGAATGTTTGTTCCTGTATCAGCCCAGCTTTTATGAGGGTACATATCAGTGGTGTCCTACGCTAACCATGTAGCTGTAGAATAAAACCATGTGCAATTAGTGAAGGACATCGGCGATGTGGTAATGAGAAAATCACATCTTTTGTGTGAACAGATTCAGTTTTTTTTTTTGGCAGAAAAATTTCAAAAAGTTGCATGATTTTTTTTTTTTTTTTTCAGAACAATGGTAATGGAAACTCCTGGACCCCAGGAAGTTGGCCGTGAATTCGTTCGGCAATATTACACTATGCTCCATGAAGCCCCACTCCACCTTCACAGGTAACTGGTATTGAAACAGACTATGTATCTTCAGATATTTGGTGACAGTAGATATTGGCATGATCAGATACTTTAATCAGAAATTAATTTTTTTTGAGAGGCCGTTAGTAGATATATTTCACCACTATGGCATTGTTAGAAGAAAAAGAAATTTGTGGGAAAACTTTACACTTAAGTATCAGATATACCTGCTGTCGCAGTCAACTCAGTTTGGGACTTGGCAGCGCTAAATCATCCTCTTTATTTCACCAGATTCTACAGCAACAACAGTGCGTTTGTTCACGGAGGAGTGGAAAAAGCTGGTAATGAGCAGCCGCCAGTTATTGGTCAGGAGGTAAGTTGTTTGTGGAAAGAGCACATTTTTAAAAAGTTTTTAATAAATCATCTTTGTCTCAGCCTTGACTTTAACATGTTGGGGCTATGTGGCTTTGTAGAAGACCATTGTTGCTGTGTTTTCTCCAGGGGACATAAATTGGGAGAGACAATTTCTCTGTGTCGTTAATTTGAAAGAGATATGTAAATGCATTGAGGGATTCTCTGTTTGTCTTAATACAAAGTTTGGAGTGCAGAAAGGTAGGAAGTTCAGCACGTGTCAAGTGTATTTTTAGGAGGGCTTTTGAAATTGTAAGGGGTGAATCACATGATAGTTTGTGGGAATAAAATACTTGTTGGGAAATGTGTCTACCTAAAGCTTATATAGCTATTGTCATGGTGAAGGTGAATGCTGCATTGCTTCCTAGCTATATGGTGTACCCAATGTGATTACTGATTTGTCAACAACAGGGGTTCTGTCACAAATTAAGGTTATGGTTCCTGTGATTGTTATTGACAAAAGTGGTATGTGTTGTTGTCATAGAATTTTTGTGTTGGCTACTTGACTAACCTCAGTTTTACTCTTTTCTTCTTACTTGCTGAGGCTTGTTCTATATTCAACTGTGCTGTTTTGTAAAACAATGTGGTTTTGATGAAAAGGAAATTATTTCTTATAATCTCAAAGAGTATTTTCTTTCAACAGACCTTGATAATAATCTTTGAACAATCTCCATTGTTGCATGTCTTGAAAAGCATGTCCACATGATGAACATAGCATTTTAAATTCCTTTCTTACTTTCCCAAGGCGATCCACAAGAAAATAGTGTCCCTGAACTTCAACGACTGCCATGCAAAGATCCGGCAAGTAGATTCCCAGGCCACTGTGGAAGACTCTGTGGTTGTCCAAGTCACCGGTGAACTCAGCAATAATGGCGAACCCATGCGTCGCTTTATGCAGACCTTTGTGCTAGTACCGCAAACTCCCAAGAAATTTTATGTCCACAACGACATATTCCGGTACCAGGATGAAGTGTTCCATGATGAGGAAGGGGAGGTGGAAGAAGGTGGGCGCAAGAAATTCTCAGTGTTCATTGTATATTTTATGTTGTCAGTTTTTAATATTACAACATATCACATTTGTATAGAAAAAAATAACACATTTGTGCATTGTAGGTGGTGTTTATGCGATTGTCTGAATTCACCAATAACTGGGACAAACAGAAGGTCCTCTGGCAAAGTGGAAAACAAAATACAGTGAACTCCCAGAGATACAACCTTTTTAAATAATGATTTTTGACAGGGAGGAATCTTAACTGAGATGTTCACACTAATACTAGTGAGGCGGGTATTGCCCCTACCTAATTTCTCTGCAATACGCTTTGCATTCTCTCCAGCCCTGTTCCTCTTCACAACGTTAACTTGCTCCTCAAACGTGAGTGCCTTTCACTTGTGGTAGCTTATAGTTGCAGGTCTGAGTTAATTATGACCTGATGAGCACTCGATGATCACCCAAGTGTGAAAGATAACACGGGGAAAAACTCGCAAATAACATGCGCATACAGTAGGAGTGGGCACGACAGTGCATTGGGGAATTTAATATGATGCTACAAGCATGAAATAAAGCATGTTTTAAGTAATATTTATATGCCTGCTGTGTAATTCACAAAAAAATACAATGAGCATGACCACAATAAGCATTGTTTTGAATCAGAATTATAATATGGCTTGCTTTTGCTTGAGAAAGCCCTGTTCGTGCTGCGCCTATCAGTTGGAATAGGCTCAGGTTAAACCCAGTTTAGCTCAAGAGATGGTCATTGGAAACTTGCTCTGTAACAGAATAGCTGGATCTGAAAGCCCACAGAAATTTTCAAGTTCAGTAGCCTAAGCTTAATTCCATCCCCGGCATGCTCACATTGTTTCAGCAAATTAATCAGTTGTGTAATTTGTTTAGGTTTTGTCACAGATCCTCGGGAAGAAATTATGGAGAATGGAGGTATTCAGGAGCCCACCCCATCCAGCCCTGAGGTCACCTCCAACTACTATGACCAGGTGCCTTTGAGGTAAGCCATTGCCTATGCTCCTAGAATGCTGACTTTGATGTAGGAATCTGGTATCTGCCACAAGTGTTTACATATGATTTACATGAGCACTTTTTGGTTAAGAATTTTTAACATGCTGTCTGTTGATATAGCCCGTGAATCCTACACTGAGAGAAAAAAAAAAAAGACAACTGAATGGATGCTTAAGTCGACCCCTGTGGTTGAAATCTTTCTAGTGTAGACAATGTCAAGACTAGATCTTTCTCCTCTGTTCTTTTCCTTGATTGTGGGATTTTTTGGGAAATGCATGTGCATTGACTGTGTAAAAGTTTTTTTTTTTTTTTTNNTTTTTTTTTTTTTTTTTTCATTAACCTCTTTGCTGGACAGAAATCAATAAAATTGTATGTGAATGAACAAGAAGAGTGCCTAAGACAGTACTGAACAGTAGTGGCAGTTATATTCACAAAGAATTTTTCTTATAATGTGTGCTAAAGGCGAAAAACACAAAGAATTCTTATGTGTGCCAAAAAAAAATTGTGCTTCGGAGCAGCTCATATAGGTGTCAGTTAAGTCTGCTGTAACTGTTGCTGGATCCACTCTTTTCCCTATCCCCTCTTTCCCAATCTCTTACTGTATATTTTCTCTCTGTTCAGATATACCTTTTTTCTGTACTTGTCAGCTGAAGGCTGCAGAGCATTCCAACATTGATTTTATAGGGTTAGAATTTTAGCATTTACACTGCAGTGAGATTAACTATTGGTTTGATGCCTGCAGTTAGCACTAGTGCATATATAATGGTCCAAAGCAATGTGTTCTTGGTCAGTGAGCACCAAATAGTTGCTGGGATTTTTGGTGAATTGTGGAACAGAATGATAGGTCTTGCCCAACATTATGGTGCAAACTGGCCTGTACAGTCCTTACGACAAATATAAATCATCCATAGGTGATTATGGGAGTGTGAAATTTGTCTTCTAGTACAGTATAAGTTTCCTTCATGTACTTTCAAAATTGAGATAGCAGCAGTCTGCCAATTTGTTTTAGACATTAAAAAAAAAATGTTGATTTAGCTTGGTTTAAAGCTTATGCATCCCAACTTGAAGAAAAGATATCTGACTGGATGATACTTTGTTGCCTTAGAATTGTGTTGATAAATTTGACAAGTTTTTGTAATGCTTTCTCTAGCAATGGCACAGCCCATGAGGTGGAGCCATTGAAAGCCCCGGAACCGGCTCCAGTTATGGTGTCATCTCCACCCCAGCCTCCTAAGTCTGAGGCAGATGTTGCCCCCTCTTTAGACAGAGAGGCTGGTCACCTAGATGAGGATGCGACACCTGAGGTGGAAAAATATGAACAGAAGACAGAAACAAAGCCTCTCCCAGTGGCTGAGCCAGCGCAGCAGGAGTTCCAAGAGCCCCCATCAGGTACATATCTTGAAAGTTTGAGGACTAAATTTGATGAACACAAGCTGTATGATTTTTAGCTGTATAGGATGAAGTCTTTCATTCTTGTGCAATACCATTATTGTGAGATTGTTCAGGGCAAAAACTACTAGTTGTACGAGCTGTTTATAAAGTTAAAAACTTAAAAGACTTTCCTTAAAATCATTGTTTGCCCCCCCGTGCCTTTTAATTTACTTTATAATTTACTTGTATGAAATTAGCTATGAGAAATGTTGGCCATGATGACAGTATGGAACTTGCCCTCTCTTACACATTCATGATGAGAAGTTCCCATCTGTGTACTCAAACCTGAGCTAACAAAAAATTTTCCACTTTGATATTGTAGATAATCAGGGATGCTACTCTTCTGATAATTCTCGGAAGCAGAGAAAATTGGTGACTTCGAGAATGCCATTTGAGGTTCGTCCCAGAATCCTCAATGACTCTCAAAATAAAATAAATTCTGAGAACCAAAATTTTATCGCAAGTTTTGGTATGGCCACCTTACAGATAGATCTGCATTCACAATAGGCTTTTGATTCCGTAAGTTCCTAATTTCATGGAAGCAGTTATTCTGGTTTTAAAAACTTATCTGGAGAGCGGAAACCAGACGAGACACGGGCATTCGGCATTGCACTTTCTGTTGCACACTTTTCTCTGCTGACATTGCCGTGTAGGCCTAGCTTATGCAGTACTAGTAGGGGGTACCGCGCGCATAGGCTAGACCGGCGAACTCGACACGCACACCGCTTTCTCCGACTTCACACACCAATTACTCAATGAAAAGCTCAGCTTTTCCCCGTCAGTTTCATATCAAGAACATCACATCTCATTGCGTAAAACATCGTAATAACCCCGGCTAAGGACCAAGGGGTAGGCGCCAGACTGTCTGCCTCGCCGTGGCACCCGAAATCACAGCTTGCGCGTACTGTGTTACATATGGTGGGTTGTGATGAAACTCATTGGTTCCCAAAACCATGTGACTTAGAGAGATGAATGGACAGAGATCACGTGGCAGCTTCCTCGAAGTTTCTACGTTGTCTTTGAGAAAAGTTACAGCATTTCAAAGTTTTTGAAGCGATTTTTTTTTTTTTTATGTCATCAACAACAACCAATAGCACCGATGAGGATCGTAAAATATAAAGTTTATCCACTTTCCTCAATGATACTAATTTGATTAACAAGATTGCATAACGTTTTGTATGAGAAAACTTTAAATTTCCAACCCATGGTCAGCCCGATTTCACTGGTCAGCTCTCACCATGTTCCCTTTGCCGCAGTTTAAGGGCAGGTCACTCGCGTTCTTAGCAGCGTGTCGAATGTACACAACGCAAAATAGGGACACGCATGGGTGTTTATTTTGCCCGCTGCATTCGATATTTGCATTGATTACACTAAGAATGGCTTTGGAACTTTGCTATATTGTAATATTAATGAAACACACTTATAAAAACTGAGTTCGTAGACTTAAAACTTTGTGACCCAAGTCTGGCTCACCTGGCGGATGCACAGTCAACTGGGTCTGGCCGGGGTTGACTACAGGGTGGGGAGGTGGGGTGAAAGCAATGGTTTTGGTTATTTTCTGAGAGCATTGTTGCGTTTTGTGGTTACAAACTGATGGTGTTTGATATAATGGGATATCAGCTTTGAGAGCACCAGACTAACACAATTAGTTCAGTTCTCAGGCACATGTAGATCTAAACCAAGTGCTCTACACAGTTTGTAAACATTGTATCATGTTGCTTTACTGCTAGACTAGCAATCTGCTGGTGCTAGTTAGGCGTTTGTAGGTCCAAATTGCATGCAGAGATAAAACTCAGCTTTGTAGTTCACAGTTTTCCTGAATAAATATTCAGATGCTTTTATGATGCATTGCAGAACATGGATTTTTTACTTGTAACAGTAGTGTCTCGTCTCTGCAACCTCTTATGTTTTACATCAGTTTTTTTTTCTTACAATCTCAGCATTTCTTCTTGAAAATGATTCTATGTAATACAGGTTGTCATTCTGAGTCAGAAAATATATAGTTTTGTATGCTTATTATAATAAATAACGATGCGATTTAGCTTCTAAGTTGTCAAATCAGTCTTATCTTCCATCATGGTGGCCATTTTGGATTATGTAATCATGATTATTGTGTAACACGGTGTAATCTTATAGGTCAGAATATACAGATTACAAAAATATATAGTTTATAGTACCTAATGTTAGCGGTAAGGTTGGTATTTATTATTTATCCTATATCAAAGCATCAATTTATCCTATTTTGGTGCCATTCTCTCTTCATTAGTGTCTGTATTTTATGTTCACCAAAAACAGTGAAAATAAGTCAGCTAAAAAATTCATAACTCCGAAACTAACCATCCGATTTACAAACTTTTTTTTTTTCATTGTACTCAGCTGAATGAGCTCTATCTATTTATCTTCATATTAGACTTCTGAGATCACGTTAAATTTTTTGACGGTACCCCCTAGTACTAGGACTGGCTGATTGCCCATCACTCTTGCTCGTCTTCCTCGGGCAATGTGTATGAGAATGTGGCTTCGCAGAACACAGGGAGATAGTCTGAATCATGATTGAAAGCAAAAGATCTAAGCAGCAAAACCTTTTGGGACATCCTAGTAGTATCCAGGGACACCCCAAAGGGAGCTTCTTCTTACCAATCCCCAACCCAGGCAGTTGGAGCAACAAGATTTTGAAGCAGCTTGTCCTAGCCTTTGTGTTAAAAGTCAACTTCTGATATTCACTAAGAACATGTTTGAATGACTAATCAGAAGAATTAAATTATGTAATTAGTTTTATTTAAAAAGCCTCATCTGCTGCCTGATCCTTGATAAGTAGGGGTTTGCAAGTCCACTTTTGATTTCTGGCCTGTATAATTCTGCAGTAAATTTATAAATTTACAATATTTATATGAAAAACAAAGTTCGTCATTGTTTAAGAGATAGCTTTATTTAGAGATCAAACATAATTTGGCTCTTTGAAAGTAGATGTTTTATATTAGAGACCAAGTCCACATGACTTCCTGTGAAGCTGCAAAAGCTTCATAGAATTTTATGAAAAGTGAATGGCATCCCTGGATAATGTCTTTATGTGTAGTTCATGACTACCTGTAATGTGTTTGAGCCATTATGTTTGTCTCCATTTTTGACAATATTATTAGTCACATTGTTAAACAAAACCATCTTGCAGAGCCCAAACCTGTCACCTGGGCTGCTTTGGCCAGCAAAAACACACCTGGCGGTATGGCTCCTCCCCCTAATGCCTACCCTGCCCAACCTGTCAGTCATGTGACCAAGCCACCTCCAGCTCGTGGTGAGCCACCAAAGACAGAGGGCCTTCCTGCACAACCCCCACAATCACAGAGAGCTCCAAGGTAAATTTCATTTCAGATTTGTTTATTGATTGGAAAATTGTAAATCTGACTTGGGTTTTTACTTTGCGAAATAAATTGTTTACCCTGTAGGGCAGAGGATGGATTTTTCAAAAATTCTTTTTCCTTATGCTAGTGGTGAGTGTAGAAATATGAATATATCTTAATAATTGCCGTGAAATTCCATTCCCAGTTCAACTAAGTATCAATGAGATGATAGACTTAATATGCTCATAATAATTTTTGTACAAGCATATGATTAATTCAACAAGTTTTTGAAAAAAGTTATAAAGGTGTGTATTCTGAAGAAGGAGGGTGTTCCATTTTTGCTGCTCTTTGCTTTGTTGGTCAAGAAATGAGGCTCATGTTAAAGAAAAAGAAACTGCAGCTTGTCACTAGGTGCATTCAAAAATAAGTAGCGATGATGCCTGTAAGTTGCGACTGACAGAATGTGTGATGTGAATATTTGTCTGAGCTACTTATGATAAGTTAGTATTTTGAGTATAAAGACAGGATACATATGGTAAGCAGAGAAAGTGGGTATGCTTTGGAATAAAAGACAAAGACATTATGCTGTTTATAGATCAGTTTCTAGAATTATTTGCTGTTGGATTAATGACATCATACTGATATTTGATCATTTTGCTGAAATGACTAAAATCCATTAGATATTTCTGTGGCCAGTGCCACTTGGCAGGAGAGCTTGTAATATGTTCAGGTGCTTAGTGTGAACTAAGCTAGAAAGTACCCATGATTGTTGTCAACAAGAATGCTCCATGAGGCAGGGTTCTACATTATGTTGTCAAGGTTGGATGCTGTGTCTAGATCAGCCACAGTCTTGTCTGTCCAACTTGAGCCACTTTTTCTTGCTTATGCTAGCAGCTATAGTAGATCTCCATTCAGGAAGTTTGGCTGGATCAGTGTCATGTAAATGTACCATATGGCTTGATCATATGCTGCTCCTTAATAGCAAATTTATTTCAGCATTTCATATTCAACCTTCATTTAGCACTTATTAACAAAACATGCTATCAAGATTAGCAGTAAAACATAACTAGCCCTGAAGTCAAGAACTAAGTGGTAACTTACTTTTGGTGTAATTTGTTCCTTTTCTTCGTTAACTTCAAGATGCTGCAATTTATTTTGATTTTGGAGTGGTGACAAACAGTTGTTTGGTTTGTATGACGTCAGCAAAAAGGAAAAGTTAGCAGTGATGAATGGAACTTGCCCTCTCTTATAACACTGTGGTGAAAAAGTTCCTCTCTGTGTACTCAAACCTGAGCTAACTGAAAACCTTGTCCACATGGTGCACCTCATTCTCACCTTCAAGGTGTATGTTGTTATCTGTCTTTGCTATTAATAACTTCGCAGTTGTAATAATGTAATAACAGACAGAACATTTAGGCATAATTACTGTTTGCTTGCGATGAAATACTGGGCTTTGCTGAGCTTTTTTTTCTCGTTTTAAAGGTTTGTAATTGCACTGATATGGTTTTGCTTACAAAATGATATCCCCTTAGAGCTCCACGTGGTGAACGCTATCCTGATCGTGAAAGGAACAGTATGAGCCGTGGGGATGGTGATGGTGACACTGATAGTGTCAATGGAGGGCGCCGCTCCAATAGTGTGGGCGGTGGTGGTGGTGGTTTGGGCGGATCCAAATATTCTGACAACCAGCAGCTGTTTGTTGGCAATCTGCCACAGCACATCACTGAGAGAGAGCTGAAGGAGTTCTTTGAGCGTAAGTCAAGATGTTATAGTCATACTTATGTTTTGTTTTCATCAAATGATATGGCCTATATTATCTTAGCCACTTTATTATCTTAGATCTGTTTGCTAGACATGAAAAGATGCTAACTGTCAGTGGGCAACAGTAAAGTGTTTGTGATGGACTTGCCTTCTTTTAAGCTCATGGTTAGCAGTTCTCTTTACTCATGTATTGTTCTTTTATCTTTGGTAGAAGACTAAATGTTAAATGGGTTGATTTTGGGGTGGTGACAAACACATATTTGTCAGGCATTATATCAGGAATAGGAAATGTTAGCAGTGATGAAATGGAACTTGCCCTCTCTTACAAACATATGATGAGAAAGTTCCTCTCTGTGTACTCAAACCTGAGCTGACTACAAAAATTGTGCATCTGGTGCACATTAATTTTTTTAATGCATATTTTTGTTTTTGCTTTAATATTCTGCTTCTGAACTTGAATGTTTTATAATATTTACAGAATATGGCAAAGTTGAAGAACTAAGAATCAATACTAAAAGCAGTGGTGGAAAAGTGCCGGTGAGTTTCTCTTGATCTTCAGTATATCTTAATACCAAATGCTATTAAGGAGGGGGTTGTGGGTTGAGACATTTTGTTGCTGTTGCAGTGATCCACTCTTCAGAAATTTTTTTTGAAATCTGAGAATATCAGCTGCTCCAAAAATGCTATCTGAGGTCTGACCTAAGCATATCTTGGGAGAAACACGAGATTTTAAGATAGTTAGCCTGTTTTAAGATAGATAGCCTGTGTGTCAACAGTCTCTGACATTGAGGTAGACATGCTTAAAAGACTAATGAGAAGATTCAGAGATGACTTTAATTTATACAGTCTCGTCTGCTGCCTGGCCCTTTATATTGAGGAGTTGGCAAGTTTGCCTTCTCTTTTTTTTTTTTTTTTTTTTTAAAAAANTTTTTTTTTTTTTTTTAGATTTAATATTTAGTAAGTTTATGTTTCTTTACTTTGTAAAATGATTTCTTTATTGTTGAAAGTAGCTTTACATAAAGATCTAACGTGAATTGCCTTTGTAAAAGTAGAGGTTTCAGACGAAGAAACAAAAGTCCACACGAATTCCTTGAAGCTGCAAAAGTTTTTGAGAACTTCATGAAAAGTGAGAGACTTCTTGTTTTCCTGATGTGTCCTGTTAATGTTACCAGTCTTTGAATAATAGGCAGTAACCAGCTGTGCGGAAGCTGAAAAGTTAGGTAGGATTGCTGTTGTTTCAGGTGATCTGCTGAAGTCTGGAACAGGCTTTTAAACTTTTTGTTAAGCCTGATTTACTGTTGTTAAAAATCCTACATGTAGCAGAGCATTGTACACAAGAGACTTACATATATTTACAGATTTTCTCTCATTCATGACCTTGTTCTGTCTCTGTAATGGTAGACATAAGTAGCAATGATGTTTGTAAGTTGCGACTGACAGTCTGTGTGACGTAAGCATTTTCTGAGCTACTTACGATAGGTAGGTTTGGATAGCTTTTAAACTGCTCCCATGCCTTTATCATTTGTTAGGAAATTGTGAAATAATGATGCCTGTCTCAGAGAAGTT
>JAWQUT010000024.1:1777418-1823646 GCA_033807755.1 Ellobium chinense
GGGGGGGGTCTTCACACCATGGAGGAAGTTATACAATTTCATCACTATTTCAGAAAATGGGCCGAAGTTATTTTTAACACCTGTAAGAAAATGNGGGGGGAAGGAATTATGTTTTTATGGCAAAACAAGAAAGAATCAAGTATCTTTCCAACTGCCAAGTTGGAAGGGAAAATACTGGTACAATTTAATATTTACCACATGTCAACATGGTACCCTTTTTTTTTCTTTTTTTTTTTTTTTAAATGGCCTAAATCTGAGTGAGACATTTTTAAAGCATGGTGGAGATAGCATATTTTCTCCCACTTTGGTGTCATATTCTGGAATTGCCAGTGCAAGATAAGAAATGGTAATTAACTCTTTTCAGGTTGTACCATAGGGTCATATAAAATTATTATGTTTGATCTGCAGAACTTCGGCTTCGTGGTCTTTGAAAGTCCGGAGACAGTTCAGGAAATTCTCAAAATCAAGGTAAGTTAACAAATCTGGTATTATTAATGGACGAGGAATTCTGTGACTTGTGATTGTAATCCCATTGCTCAGATGTTCAGTTTATTAGAAGTTTGAATGGGCTGTGTTATATAGACTTCCGCAGTACTATTGCTCCCTCATGTTTATTGATAATAAGTTAATGATTGAATTAAGAGAATTTGGGCAAGAAAGTTGTCTATGAGAGATCAGTGCAGAATCAAACAGATATATAATCTCTAATTTGCATTACTCTTATTACTCACCAACACGTCATTGCTACAGGCTACTGGCCAGCGTATAGTGTAATTTAAAGACTTGGCATGAAATCTTAGCATACTCAAATGTCTATTTCTGTAATGCAAGTTCAACCCAGTCTGTAGTGCATTTTTTTTTTAAAACAAAAAAATACACTACAGTCTGGCCAACCACATTGTTATAGTTCTATGAAAGTGTATATAAGGGTGCACATGTAACCTACAACTCATCTTCACAGCCAGGGGCTTCCCTGATTCCTACTCTATGTGTTGTTATGATGTGGCAGATCTAATGCCATAGACCAGACGCATTTGTAATGAAGTCTAGAGTGAATTTCTAGCGAAAGTTTAGATTTTTTTAATCGCTCGACAGCTGCTAATAATGTATTTGAAGCATCATTTTATATTGTGCACCACCTATCTTCCAGTGAGTGTCAATAATGGCTGCTCACACACTTGGGCAGAGTATTATGTGACTAGGCATATAAAAGTATGCAGGTGACTAGCACTGCCGCTGTTTTCTCATTTTTCGAGTTTCATATTTTTGGTTCAATATTTTTCATGCATTACATTACTTTCAGGCGAATCAGCCCATCAAGTATAATGGTGAACACCGCTTGAATGTGGAGGAGAAGAAACCTCGAAGCAATGATGGCATGCGCAGTGGTGGTGGAAGGGGAGGCATGTCTCGTGGTCAGATGGGTGGGCAAGGCATGGGAGGTGGCCGCTCTGGTGGTCCCTCTTATGGTGGCGACCGTGGTTCTGGTGGACGTGGTGGGATGAAAGGTGGCGGTGGCTTCAACAACCGTCAGGACATGCGAGGATCTCCCAACCTGGGCCCACGTGGAGGCATGTCACAGCAGGGACGACGCTGACACGAAAGGGAACGGTGCTGTCTTGATAATGCATATGAAGACTACCAGACTAAGGTTCAAACAATAATCCTGCTTTCAGTGTGTGCGCCTTTACCCCTCTTGGATTTTAGAGTCCTTACTTAACCCAAGTTTAACATCTCATTTGAAGAAGTCTATAAACTTAGCTTATTGCTCGGTGAAGAGACAGTAGTTGTGCTAGGTTCATGAGAGATAATATTGCCGTCTGAGAAGTGTCATAACAACTGGCTCTGTGCTGGCCCAGTCATTTCACTCATAAACAGGGTGATTGTGGATGTGTGGCAGGTTTTATTATCATTTTTTTAGTATTTGTTTTCTTTGATTTCTACGTGTTTCATTTTGTAATGCTTTTGCATATCATAAGATTTCCTCTTGTAAATACTTTATGCGATTGTTTCATCATCACTAAATTTTGTTTTCTATACTCATTCGTGATCAGTGAGGCACTCAGATTCATTGTTACTCATCAGGGCACGTTTACTGATCCCATTTATTCATTTGATATTCATTATTAATGTAAGTAGAGGTTAATTTCCGGTTCACTCTTATATTGTGCTATTGCTTATCTTTACAATCTGAACTATCAAGGAGAAGTTAATCCTCAGGTTATAAACATTCATAAGAAGTTAATCCTCAGTTTATAAACATTCATAAACTGATCGCATGAAGAACTTAGGGATATCACGGCTTCAGCATTTTAAAACAAAAATTTAAAAAAAAAAAAAAAAAAAGGGAGGAAAATGAAAGTTACTAAAAGCTACTTAGTCAAATGATTTAAGTGTTACACTTATACCATTCTATTCTTCCTGTGGTGTTTATGATATACTTTACATTTTGATGTTCTTGATGTGTCTGAGATTCATATTTTGTTTTTGGTTATGTTTTGTCGAGGTTATGTATCTGCCATATCATACATAACATGACGTAACTTGCATCCATCCCCTCATCTTAAGCTTGCTCCAAAGTAACCAATTCCTTAAATAAAAACTTGCAAACTTGTACATATATCACTGGATGGGAGATCGGTCTCAATTGGTTGCTGTTGGTAGCTTAACATGTAGGAATATCTGTATGTATTGGGTGAGTTTTACATTGCCAAGGGTGTACATATCTGAATAATATATTTCACTATTTATTTCATGTTGCCTGAAGGCATAGTGGTAGTGATTTCTTCTTGGTTAATGAATAGTGGCCATTAGCTATGCTTCTTTCAATACAAAAAATAGTGACTGACAAAACATTTGAGTTGGAATGAGGGGAGGAAACTTTCTTCGTAAACGGTTTTTAACCATTATAAGGGGTTCATGATTGGGAATAGTGTGAGGTTTCTTTCTCTGTATATAAGGGTCATTTTTAAGGTAATGGAGCCAAAATAAATTACAGCAATATCTGTGCCAAAATTCAGACTAGGTAGAAGCAAAGCATAATATTCATGTATGACAGGAGAGACTGACAGCTGACAGACCTGATAAAATTCTACCATGTAAAACTGACCTGATTACAGCTATGCCTACACTTATCACTTGTAACTGCAGTTGTTTTGACAAACTCTCTCAGACTGGCTCTGTAGTTAGATGGGTGTGGGCGCACACACTTCCACTTTCTCCATATCATGACTGCATCTAATCATGCTCACACATTGCTTTCATGCCCTCATCCACCTCATCATCCTTCCATTTCCACATTTGAGGGCTGAATGTTGGTTGGCAGTTCACAGTGAGGATTTGACAAAAAAATATGTTAGTGTTTTTCCCTCCTATATTTAAAAATTTTTTTTTCCTTCTAGTGTGTGTGTGGCATCTTTGGGAAACAGACACATGTAAATTTTTCTTTTGGATTATTAGAATAAAAGTGTCATTAATTTGTATGAGTGTGTATGAGAAATAATATTTAAAGAAAATCACAACTCTCCCCGTGTTATGTACAAGAGCAGATCGTGGGTGTTCTAGTTCGAATGTATGATATTGTCCATTTTGTTGTGATACATGTAATGACTGAGCCTGTGAAGAAATATAAGCGGGGGTAGATAACAGTGTTAAGGGTTACATTTTTCTTTTTAGTCTTAGTATTTCTTTTGGATGTGCGTACCAGAAAATATTACTTTGAATTATTCACACCATATTAGTGTGAAACAGAGGTGCTGTAAAAACGACCGGTGAAAATGGGTATTGTAGTAGGAGTTGAACGACTATTAAAATTGAAACACCTCAATTTTATTATAAACTGTTGATTTTTCTCATTGAATGGAACTGTCTAATATCATAAATGTCACTATGACTTAGGTGAAACATCAGGTTTCATGTTCCAGTTTTCAGTAGTTGCCTTGCTTACATTTATTGACAGGTTCATACTTTTGTACTATTTAATGAAGCCAATTGTTGAATCCAATTTAAAAAAACATTTTTTTTTTTGTTTTTGTTGGAGTGTATAATTGTATTCCTCTTAAGAAAATCTGCTGTTGTATTTATAGAACACAAATTCACATAGTTTTGCTTTTGAGTTTGAAAACAGTTCTATGCAATCACATGGAAATTCTGAAAGAATAGTAAAACTAGGAATCAGTGTCTGACAATAATTACAATTGTTTTATTTCATCACTTTCTTGTTCTCAACTCCTAGGTCTTCAGAATACAAGCGACTTTGATTTGAAGTTTATAGTGATCACCACATGAGCGTTACATTCCCATAGGAATTCAGAGTCCCACATCTAGCCATTTCTTTAAATGCCTTAAGAAATTGACAAGTTTATGACATTGTTCCATACTTAATCCCTCACCACACACCCCCTTACACCCCCCCATTTTTTAAAAATATACTGTGCATTTTGCTGTGTAATTGATGGATCTCCTTTTTTTTTTTTTTTCAACTTGTCCAAGTCTGAAAAAACTTTTTTTTTTATTGTTTTGAAGAGGAACATAAAACTAGCTACCTGAGCAGCTTTTGTTAAAGTGACATATGTATGTGAGAGTATTTCTGTTACCATAGTGGTATTTTGCATGTCGTAGGATGCCATGTAGAATGCAACAGCTGTATATGTGTGAATGTGCCCCTCTTGGAACATCTGAATTGGAGCATCCAGCTTAAACAGACATGTAAATGAAACTTAAATAGGCAGTCTGTTTCATGCTGAGGAACAGTGCTGTGATGTTTGTAAGTGTATAAAGTATTTCATGACTTAGGGGAAATCTTTGAAAGATGAAACATTTCATACTTTCTATTAACATGTTTGCTGATTCTGAACATGTTTCAGAAAAAGGGAAAAAAATGTTGAAATTCTGTACTTCATTGATTTGTATAAGCTTAAACAACAGTTGAAGCATAGAAAATACACATCCGTTACTACTCTGAAATCATGCCTGACTGCAGAGTAAAGGTTGTTTTTTTATTGTTAGAAGGTCTTTGTTTCATTTTCATTGTTTGTCCATATTCCATATAGTGAGGAACAAAGAACAACAGCCTCTTTCATTTTTTTTTTTTCTCAAATATGTTCAAGTGCATTATAAATCATTCTAGGACAGCAGCTGCAACACTGTTCTTGTTGAAATTTACTACATTTCTATCGGGAACAGTAGAACATTTTACTCATCTGTTTTATAGGCATTGGCAGTTCTTGCACCATTGCTTACAGTTACATTCACATTAAGCTATATGCACAGTGGTTCAGAGACTTTCCGATGTTTTTAAAAGGAGGAAGAATCATTATTCTCAACATTCAAAAATGTTCAGAGGAAGGGGGAGGAAATTCATGACAAGTTCTGTTATCTATTGATCACAGGTCACTTGAACCCACCGATCTGGGGGTTTAAGTTAAACACTATTTCTGTCATTGCTTGTTCAAGAGACCAGTGCAGAAGACCGGGAACCTGCCTTCATAAATAATATATGTACTTTAAGGGTCAGCATATTTGGCTGTGGCCAAGAAAAAACTACTCGGCATGAGCAAGTAAAATGTGTGCATATATGGTAGGTTTTAAAAAGTAAGAATGATTTATTAATGTACTGGACAACTTCAAAGTCACATATATTTGGCATTTTGGCCAGCACAGCTTTAAATCTCTTCATCTACACATCATCATTGAAGTACTTATGTTACTCTTGTTCATTTTATCTAGGACGTGAAATTTTTATCAAATTGCTTTCTTTGGGAGTATTAGAACAGTTTGTCAATTTCTCAAATTATGTAGGAAACTTCAGAGGGTAATGGTTGAGTTGGATTAATTGTTTGGATTCAAACTCACATGTGAATGATGAAAGAGATGAGTTTTATGAGCAAGTGTTTGTGCAACATTTTTATTTTTCTTAAAATAAAATCTAAGTCATAATCACTGGTTCATTCCTGCTTGCCCTCATCTGTATATCTTGTCTTTGTCTTATCTAGTATTAAAAGGAAGGGGGGGGGGGTGTATGAGAACCAAGCTGTACAAAACATCAAACCGTCTGCCTTAACTTTCAAAAAAGATATGTTCTGTAGCTACAAGCCTAAGGAGAAGTTTGCTAAGAAAGCATGAGAACAACTGTTAGCCTAGAAACCTGATCTGACTGCTTTGACGTCGTGCAGACCTTTTTTTCTAGGGAACTCATGTAACAATTACAACTGGCACCATGAAGCCTTGTCCAGACTAAACAACTCCACACAGCTACTGGCTGTGATATTTAGTAGCATTTGCCACATAGGTACCCATTAAATAGAGAGAACGCCTAAATTTATTATGAAGTCAAGGAAGGACAAGAATTTCATCCCAGCTGGGCTAGGAGGACCAGTCTTTGCATAAGACTGCTGTCAAGTTTAACACAGGCCACATACCACAACAGCACATAGCAAAGTGCCTAGCAGTAGCAGTCAGTCTAGTGATGGCCTAGCACTTATGGAATCTGAAGACAGTTATCTGCTCAATTTTAGTATACAGTCTGGAGATGCAGGGGAGGGTGGTGAGGCAACATACATACTGTTATTATGACTATTACAGATTACACAGGATAAAGGACAACAATCAGATGGATGTTCCTATTTTACATGCCATCAACCTTGTTTTTCTGGTTTGTTAAAAGTAGGCCTATTCGTTTGTCCCAGAATTTGCTGAAGCGTTCAAAAACAGTACTTCAGACGAGATGCATTGATTTCAGTGTTATTCCAAAGTTTAATAAGAACATTCAGAACCAATATAGACAGACAAATGTCTTGAGGGGCATTTTGTTGTTTCCTGATATTTACTTTTCACAGGTTCCATTTCAGGATGTGAAATACTTGTACGTTATCTAGTTGCCTCCACAAGAACACAAAAAAAAAACATGTCATGCAAATACAGAGTTGAAACTTTATAAGATGTAGGGATTTCAGGCTGAGAACAAAAGGAGATCAAGTACTTCCCAACGTATGACTTTTCTCTCTGGCAAACTGCTAGCAGTCTATGTGATGCAAGCAATTACATAACGCTAGATGACCCACTTGTACCTCATTGCCCATCCTCTTATACCTGAAGACTAATACGGTGTGGTCTCATATCCTTGACCACGATTGAAGCCACTTAAGATAAGTTTGTTGCATTGTTGCACTGTAGTTGAAAGAGGGTGTTGCCTAGGTTTACTTTTTGAATGCTGATAATAAGAAATTAAGAAGCATGGATTTGGGTCCCTTGCCTTTTCTTTTTTTTTGTACATATTTAATCATTGGGGCAGCCTAGTGATAAGTTTGCAGAGAGGAGGTATGCCCTGGGAAATGTCCTCAAATTTTAAAGGGAATGTGTGCAGAAACTAAAGCTGGTTGTAAGCCAGTGTAGCCTAAGATGATGTCATGCTCATTCCACATTCGCCAGAGTCATTAATCTTGAGGTTTTAAGACATTTGCTGTTCTCAGCCTGTTGCTCCAAGCAAAACAATGCGGCAGATGTGGTTTAGCACGTAAAATTGGATGTAATACTAATTCAGAACTCTACATGTGGTTTGACAGAAAAACACATGAATGGAAGATCATAGTAATATAAACAACAAATTGTCAAAAACATGACTTAGCACATGAAAACATGTCAATAAAATTCAGTGAAACAATTCTGACGGTGTTGAAGGTACATGGTACAGCTTTATTGGCTGCAGTTAGACTGATTAATTTTCTAAGTTTGGCAGATGATAGACACACAAAAAGTTCAAGAATAGTCACTGTCGTCTATTTATTTTGAGGAGGTGGTAACAAATGATTTTAAAGCTGATACTGAAAAATAAAGACAACAGGCAGAAGAGAAGTTGCTTCGGTGACGACGCTTTGGGGCCGCTAGTCCGAATCTCCCAAAAGAGCGGTATCTGCGGGATGAGGAAGACTACGACCAGTTTCCGAGCCGGGGGGCTTGGCTGATGGCAAGGCCTGGCCCAAGATCTCCACACATACCTCCACGAGGTGGCAACTGGAAACGATCAGCGCCCCTGGTAATGTTACCGGACGTGATCGGCAAAATGTGTTGGGGCTCTATGCCACAGACACAGGCCAACGTGTCTAGGTCCTCGCAGATGGCCGAAGGGTCTTGCTTGACCGATCTGCGGTCGGAACATGAGTCTGCCGTCTCGCCATCATGGGCGGGGGGGACATAGGGACAACGACACAGTTGAGGCATGTGTTTCGAGCGCTTAGGGCCATACATGCCCGACGGCGTAACGACCCTGCCAGTCATTGATGGGGCCGCGCAGGGGAGCCGCGGACCATCGCACTCTTTCCTATCCGGTGGGCGAGCTCTACCCCAGTGGTCCGACTGCCATAGACAGGAGGACCGCCGTCTCTCAAAGGGTATCTCGCAACAGTCCAACGCNGCCATACATGCCCGACGGCGTAACGACCCTGCCAGTCATTGATGGGGCCGCGCAGGGGAGCTGAAGGGACCCCAGTCTGGGCTGCCCTGGGGATACGGAATAGGGTGGGTGTTCCATCTTAGTGACAGGGATGCCACTTTTCCGAGAATTCTCGGAAATCCGAGAATATCGGCGGCTCTGAGAACGCCATCCGAGGTCCTTCCGAGAACCCCGTGACGACTCTCAGAAGAAGTAAATTCCCGAGATCCGAATTTTTATAGGAAGTTTCGGTACGGCCGCCGTGCAGATAGATCAGCATGCATAATAGACATAGGCGTTTCGGTATGGCCGACGTATGGCTAGACATATTAAAATCAATGAAAGGTCACTTCCGGCCTCAGTAAACGACTGAACGGCGGTAAACGCGTTTCGTAAATCCGAACTGTCGTGGAAGCGGTTATTTTGGTTTTGAAAACTTATTTGCAGCATGGAAACCACATGAGGCACACGAATTCGGCGTTACGCTTTCCAGTGCACGCTTTCTTTTGCGGAAATTGCCTTACAGGCCTAGTCTAGCTTCGGCAGCACTAGAACTGGCTGATAACACGTCGCTCTTGCTTGTCTTCCTGCGGCGGTGTGTAGGTTAGGCAGGCTGGTCTACTTCGCAGAACATGTAGATCTACGGTGATTTGCAGAGATTGTCTGAATTCTTATATTTTTTGAAAAGCAAGAGATCTAAGCAGCAAATTCTTTTAAGTACATCTTAGGTCCTAGCAGTATCTAGGGGATTTCCAAATAAAGCTTTCCTTAAGTTACTACCCAAGCATTTCTAGAAACAAGATTATGAAGCAGCCTGTCTTAGCCTTTGTGTCTATAGTCAGTTTCTGATATCGACGAGGAACATGTTTGAATGACTAATTAGAAGAATGATACTATGTGATGAGTTTTATTCAAACAGCCTTATCAGCTACATGATCCATGATAATTAAGGGTTGGCATGTCTGCTCTCGATTTCACTACTGTATTATAATGTAGTAAATTTATGTCGTTTCATTTTTTTAAAGAGATAGCTTTATTTCTTTATTGTCCAAGATAGGTTTAATTAGGGATCAAACATGTTTTGGCTCTTTGAAAGAAGAAGTTTCAGATTAGAGACACCAAGTCCACATTATTTTCCGCGAAGCCGCAAAAGTTTCAGAGAATTTTACGAAAAGTGAGTGGCATCCCTGTAGTGAGCATTCGCTAACCCCGCTCTCTTGCAACAGCAAACCGGTCCGGGATCTTTATATTTTTTCTTTACCCAATGGACCGATCGAGTCACAACTACCGCACGCAAGCCCAATACCATTGGTAACGAATACTTCTGGTGATCGCGTGGTACTTGTAAGTACGTCATGAATCCCTTTATAATTTCAGCTTTGTGATTGTGCTCGCTCGCAGACCTAGACCCTTTGGAGAACGGGGGCAGTCCGCAGAGCCACCGATTTCTTAGGGCGGGTGGCCCTCCATCCCACTTCCCCTCGAACGCAGACTACCCCCGTGGAGTGGCGAGTCGGGGTAGCCAGCTAGGACCTCATTGCACCCAGAGGCCCGAAAGTAGGCCCAGCCATTGGCCTGCCGGCACGGTGATCCTAAGCGGGGATAAGCTACGACTCCACACCCCCATTTCAATTCGGCCGGAGGTTACCACCCGTCCGGCCCCATAGGAGTTCATAAAAGCCTCTTTGCAACTCTTGGGTCTCCCCTCCTGTGTTCTTTGAAGGGGCGACTTGGCGAACTCGGTGGGCGTGGAATTGACCACACGAAATGCTCTGCTACCAGGCAGAAGAGAAGATATAAACTTGTTTGGTGGTTTTCCCAGCACTTGTTAGCACGGCAAAGAAAATAAGGACAAAATAGTATTACAAATGAAAATGAACTGTCACACTGCATTTACTATGAGAAGCAGAAAAGTTCATTCAAAGTCAGAAATCAGAAATAGGAACACAATTTCATACCACATCAAAACATCTCAAGAAATCAGTTTAACTGTGCAAATTTGAAACGTTTTTTGACTGAAGCAAATCTGCTACTGTAGGCTACTTCTCTTAAGTTTATTTATGATTCCACAATAGCTGCAAGACTTACACCTAAGCAGGTCATGCAATGTGAAAATGCTTGGAACTTGTGAATAAATTGTATGCAACACAAACGAAAATCCCTGAAAACTAAGGCTTTGGTGGTTACCGTGATACTTAAATCATACATGTACTTAAAAGGGCATAATTCAAGTTAAGGTCTTTAGGGTGCTTAAAAACTGAAACACTTTTGAGGAAATGAAACTTCATGTTTCATGATTTCATGTGCTTTTATCATACATCTGTTGAAGTGCACAAAGTCCTAAATTAGTTCAAGCCGGGTTCACGTTTTGCTAAACCTCAGTATCTAATATGGAGAAGGCATACAGCAAAAACAAATGTTAGTGAGTTTCTGACATTGAAATTAGACCCAGGAGTCAAACAGGCAAATGGACTTCCTTACTTAAATATTGCCCAGTAGCATGTATTAATAGAATTCAATGCAGGCATCCATTTGCTGTCTGTAGTCCACACTGTTCAGCACACTGTTCGGATGAAAAAGTATGAGTGTCTTTGTCCCTTTTTGACACTCTACAAATTTTGTTGTTTTTAGTAATACTAAACCTGTAGAAAGTGTTTTCATTCCTGGAGTGGAGCACACCTGTGGCCATATGCATAATCTTTACTTTAGTTAACGCTCTGCAGTAACCATGGGAAACTGCAGGAACATTAGTGGTATTCACTGTAGTTAACGAAGAGATGAATTATGAACACGGTCACATATCTCACAAGTGAGAATGCAGAAATACCTGTATACATATGTACATAATTTGAACTGGAGTGGAACAAGGGAAGCAGCTGCGTACTTTTGCTGTTTTCGAAAGGTAAACAATAACAAACGTGTCTAAAACCTGTTCAAATCTGTAAACTAAGGCCGGCTAATCATGCCGCTTAGATTACTTAGAAGAATCAAAGGAATTGCTATAGTTGCATGTCAAAGTTCATGGGCATATTATGATGTGTGATGTCATATTGAAATTCACAGGTGCTGCATGAAAGCATTGCAAGGGGCGGAAAACAATCCGTGATCACACTTTAAACGCAAAACCAAGGCCGTGTGGTACGTCAAGCTCAAAGTTTAGTCAAAGGGTGAAGGAATTGTTATGAAATGTATGGTGGTACTTACATGATAGCTTCCCCTGAATAATGTTATACATTGAGAACATCAGTCGATAGAAGAAAGTGCATGAATATACAGTAGTCCAAGATGGAATGCATTGATAATAAAGATTCTGTTGTAGGGAAGGACAAGCGAGCATATTTCAGCTGCAAGTTTTATGCTCATTGTTCATGTTTTAAGGGTAATAACTTACATTTTGAAAATTCTTAGGTTCCTTCTTTCCCTAATATTAGTAATATGTTTAGTACAAAAGATTTTCATTGTGTATGAAAAGATTACTGACATTCGCTGAGACTAAACATCATCAGCCGCAGATGTGGTCTTTGTATTTCAAAAGTCAAAGACTCGTTGCAGTGTATGCCCTCTGTTGTTATCGGTCATAACATCCTGCGCCATTGGGGCACAGTAATTCAACAAAAACTTTTTGTCTGTCTTTTTTTCAAACTGTAAGACTTAAATGAATTAAACAACACTTCACAAATCTTTTGCCTTTGCATGCCCAAAAGAAAATCAAGAAACATGAGAATTCAAACTGGCCAGTTATCTTCCTATAAATTTCAACAAACTTTTGACTGGTGGTGAAAGCAGCACTCATAAAAAATCTTAGCTTTAAACATTTCCCGGTCCCCAGTGACTTGTATCATTTTAAAGTATGCACAGTTTTCCCTTTAATATATGATGCAGCCAGGAGCGTAGCGGGGGTGATATTTTTTGGTAATTTAGTACCTACGTTTGTTTTTTTTAATGGGGATGAGTGAGGAAAAGGTAAGATATAGATATACTGTAGCTTTTGGTTAGTTTACTAAGCTTTTGTTGCTAATAATTATTGCATAGTTGATATGGTGTTATTTTAGATTGCATCAGATATTTCTTTCCTCTATTGGAACGCAGCCAAAACCATGTCTGGCAATCAAGATTTGAAATAAAGCAGGAAATTTACTATGAACTGATTATTTTCTGGATATACGTAGGTATTATAGTTATCGCAGGCCTGTTTAAACACATTAGAGCAACATAGGAAATGACTGCTAAATGGAAACCTTTTTGGGATCGCTATATGATTTATAACTATGGGGCAATTATTACACAAGTTCGATCACTTGAAATACAAACAACTTTAGAATAGTTTAAATACTTTTTGACAGCCAGATTAATCAGTTTGAACTTCAGTCCGTAGAAGTACAAAGTCAAAAGTCCGTTATTTGAAGCCAAGGGCTTTTAAAAAGTGACGGAAATCTAGTATTTGGCCCCGAATGAGCCAAATCTGGCAACCCTAGTACCAGCCCCGGGTGGCCGATAGGAAAGAAAACGATAAAGAAAAAAACCTCGAGCAGTCGTGTACGGGAGGGATTTTGCGTAAAATGGATCTCATGTAGTGGAGGTAAACAAATTTTCATCTCAGATTACTGGCCTCCTTTTTTAAAAAGTTTCTGTCTTTACAATGCAATTGGAAGTATTAAATTGTGGATAGCTGAATCTGTGAGACTGGGTGTGGGCTTCCAGATTATCGATCCTACATCTAGGTAATGTAGACAAAATCTTATTGCCATTACTTGTAAATGGCTCATAGGTGAAACAGTACCAAGATTATGCTTGAACATTCTAGCAAACATTTGATATTGAATAAATTATGTTAATTATGTTGGCAATCTTGGATTCATTCAAAGATTAAATTGACGCTACGCCCCTGGATGCAGCAGTGTCTTAGGAAGAACTCTACAGTAGGCCTATTTTGTATTATTATGTCGATGTATAACAAGGATATTCCACGTAAACAAGGTAGAATCGAATGTGACCAACTTGCTATGGTAACAAGCCAAAATTCCACATAAAGTGTTCAGGATTTGAAGCTTTTGAGATTGAACATGAATTCTGATTTCATAAATGTAATCTGTGAAATATGACATTATACATCACAACAGGTCATCCCCCCCCCCCTTTACAACTGTGCATGTACCTAGTTGATCGTCACACAGCGAGCATCTCAGACTTCCCTTGTCGGCATTATTTCTCAGAAACCGTGTGTACTGTCGTCAATATGTTAAATTGGGCATTTTGGTCAAAATACAGAACCTTTCAAAATGCCAGACTGAAGCCTGAATCGTCCGTCTTTGACTACTTATACTGAAACGTTTAATTGTCATTTCCCCCTCCCCCCCCCACCAAAGAAAAAAAAAAGTAAATTTCATTTCATGTGCTGCCACTTGGAAGTCTGAGCCATCAAGGTGCTTGTATGTATACTGTGGTTGGTTACCAGAGTGTTTCTTATGTCAGACTTTGTTAGGTCAGTCAAAAGCTTTCTGTGCCCCACAGATTTTAATGTAAATGTGATAAAGTACTATCCACTGAGTATTGTAATGCATCAGTAAAAAAAAAAAGAAAAGGAAATACCCTTCCCTTCAAAACAATTACCACACTGACTTCCTCATTCAGAGGACTGAACACAAGATGGCCACCCTCGGATATTTTGATCACTCTGCCTTTAATATGCCTGGTTACAATATTAAGGATCTGCGGACCTCATACATACGTTTTACGGACCTTCAATCATTATTTGCTAGACTGCTTTGCAGTTACAAAATATACACATTAGGAGGGAGAGACAGAAAGAAAGAAATAAAGAAAGAGGTAGAGCGGTAGAGGGTGAGGAAGGGAGAGTGAGAGGGGTAGTTCGGAATTCCCGCTCACTCTCTCTTTGTGTCTGAAGAGAATCATTACTTTCGTTTTATGAACACTCTTCCCCCCCCCCNACATTCTTTCGAGAGACGCTTTTCATCCACCATTTTAAGAAATTATGTGAAGAATATCACTGTTTTGCTATGTGTTGTCAACGCTGATCGGTGATGTGGGGAGGCAACATGTGGAGGAAAGCGTTAAGCCGCTTATGATTCACTTCTCTATTCAGTATTGTTCGTAGACTTCACAGTGTGTCAGTGTGGTTGTAGAAGTATGCGTGAATGTAGGATAAACACCTTTTATGATTTGCCATTGGTTAGAGATGATGTGCTCATTGTCTTGTGCACATGCTCTTGTGTTTATGTGTGCGCGTGATTTCGTGCATGTATGCTTGCGTGCGTCAGTGTGCATGAATATTTGTAAAAATGTGGATACTTTTTAAAATTGCACGGCGCCGTGAGACCCTTTGAATGAAATGATTCTATAATATAGTCTGTAAATGGAATTAGTTCTATTTCTTCCATAAATCCAAAGGAATGCTACCACCGTAAAAGTTCAGTTCAACACCTGTCTAATCTCTGCTCCAAATTTTGCTTACAAAAATAGTGCCCAAACCGACTTTATTTAGAGCTGTGACTCTTCCTCACATTGCCACTTGAATCTGCCCTGGTTCTTTAAAACGTTGGCTTCGAAACATGTCGTTTATTATTCTGGAATAGGTGAAAGTCGCAGGGCGCCAGATCAGGGGAATAAGAAAGAGAAAAAAACACCAGCTTCCAGTTCCAGAGGAATATTTTGGATGTTTCTTTTCAATTGCTGGGGTTGGTTTGTCGTTTATAGATATTCTGAACGAATCATCATTAATGTCCAATATCCTCAAATGTTCACCTTCGATTCTCCTTAAGAGTGGTCCCTTACTTTTTCAACATCTTTATCAGATACTGCACTGAAAAGTTGCCCAGGATGCTTACAGTCTTCCATTGCAGACTCCACTTTTCGAGTTCACTCACGAGTTTCCTTACAGTTCGTATCGGTGGAACTTGCATCGCAAGAACTTCACAAAACCAAGGTGTATTTTCGGAAGAGTTTTACCCAAAACAACAGAATATTTGATGATCATGTGAACATGGTATCTTGAGAAATTCTTAGGTAACTTGTGTAGCCTTTGCCCTTTGATAACTTGTGTAATGACACTTTAAATGAAAGGTCATTCTTCCTTCTTTGCAATTTAGTAAGGAAATTAGTAAGAAAAACGTGCTGTGGAAGAAGCATATATTATATTTGGATTTATGGGAGAAAGAAATAATATATGGGATGGATCTCATACATGTACAATACTTTTAATTTACACTAGGTGGTGTGAAGAATGCAGTGTCCCCTAATCCCATTTTTGCACTGTCCATTGACAAGGCAGAATACAAAGACAGAGAAACGCAGGCATGGTTAATTAGTCTTCAACAGACTGCAGCCAATGCAATCTTTCCTTCTCTTTCGTTTATTGTCTTACTGTGTTGTGGGGCTCAGACGGTCGATTTTTAATGATTACATTGATCTGACCATGCCGTTCAGAAAAATGCAAGTCTCCATCAGTCCAATGACAGAAATCTTGGATTGTTGAATATTTCAGATGCATAATACTAAAACAGACTGTATTGGTTTTGAATATTTAATAAAGATCACTATCCTTCCTCTCCACTTTATCATGTGTAATATCTCTGTAAATGACTCTATGGTCCTGGAGAACTTTTAAGGAAGCTTCATGTTAGGAAAATACAGTGCGACTTGCAAATGAATAGTTGAATAACTGGCACTTGCTAGATTTATTGTCTGAAAACAATGATGTATGTACCAAACGCATCAAGTAAATATTATCCATCCCAAACAAGGAAAATATTTGGCTAGATATGTTTTAAACACTTGTAATTTTGCATAGGACATAAAGAGAGTTTGTCTTATCATATTCTTATGAAATAATGAAAATTAAAATTCTGCCGATCATCACCTTCTAGTACACTGGCAATACAACCATAATAAACCAGCAGGTTTATTATATAATAATGAAACAGTGGGTTTCCAGCACACAGCTTCCAGCTTTGGGTTTCAGCAATCTTGCATTATTTGATTGACTGATGTCAAAACCAGGTTGTACTTCCCTCTCTTAAATGCTTCCATTTTTCCTCATTCCTCAGCTCTTCCTAAACATTTGCATACCAGTTCTGAGAAACACAGAATTTTCGTTATGGTACTTCCACTACCATATTTGATCATTTATGAATTTTGAGAACACATTTCAAACAGGCCACTATTGAAATAATACTGTAAATTACTGTAAACAGCTTTATTTTGTTTCTCCTGTGTCTAGTTTTGTCAGTGTAATAGTGAGTTCTACTGTTCAGGAGTTGTTTTCCTTTCCATTGAAAGGCAAATGGCTGTCCCAGTAGCTAAATCTTCTAGACTGGACACAATTTGGCAAGTCTGAATGAAAATAGCTGAAAATTATAGACAGTGACATTGTAAAGAGTGAGCTACAAGGTGTTGAATTTTGTGCTTCTTTCGTCTGGCTCATCTTTGAAAATAATAAGCAATTGTGTGTGTGCTGTGGCTAATTCTTTTGAAAATGAATAATTCCCTTGTTTACGATGTATGCCGAGGCAACATCTTGAAAAATGCATAATTCCATTTTGTATATGTGCTACAGCTAGCTCTTTTGCAAATGTGTTATTCCCATGAGTGTGAGTGTGATGCTCTTTTGAAAATGTGCAATTCCCTTGTTTATGAATATGAGTGCTGTAATTACTTCTTCTATGAAAATGAGTGGTTCATGTGTACTGTATAATGTTATCCTTTGAAAATGAGTAATTCCCTGGCTATCTATCCTTTCAATATGAATAACTGGCTATTCATCCTTTGAATATGAGTAACTCCCTCTTGTGCTTCATGCTATCAGTTGCGCATGAATACCATAATGCCTTAGCAGGCAACATTTCTCTTAGACTTTATAATTATAACAGTTCACTTAATATTCAACGATGATTTAACGTTGTTTACCTGTAAAATTTTGCCAGTGTGAGTTATGGGGATGTGACATTACTTTCTTTGCCATACATAACAGTAATAAATAGCACAGAATACCATGTAAGATTCCAAAGCCCCATTTTAACATATACTTTGTGTTGAACATAATCAACTCTCCAAAAAGCTGACTTTCCATCAAAATCCCCCCCTCATACTCATTCAGATTATCTTAATCTCTTGAACATCACACACACAGACTCACTGTAATGCAAGGCAGGCTGTACAGGGTGGGCATTTATTTTAACATAGACTATTCCATAACAGAATCGTGCCGTTTTTTTTTTTAAAATCTATATCACAGTGAGAGAAGTATAAATAGTTGTCACATAAAACTTTCATAAAATTTCAGCCATGAGTAATCACTCATCCTGGAAAATTTAGAACACTTGACACATTCACAAGAAGCTTGCAATAAATTGGAAACTCTTTGACAGTTGCACCTGTAATCATTTGCATACATATAAACATGGGATGTCCATGCTTTCAAACATACATACATAATTTCATTCAACACAGAAAAATGAAAAATAAAACTAGCAGAGGAAACAAATTTTTACCAAAAATGTACTCATGTGGTAAGAAAAAATAGTGCAAAATCTTTGTCTTAGATGTCATTGTGACAGCTCCTGCAGAACTTCTCTGCCATGTAGCATATTTAGCCTCAGAAAAAGGAATTGACCAAGAAAGCCACACATTATAACTTGTCAAAACTCATTGTGTGCACTCTATTTGATTTTGAAATAAAATATAATGTAAAGTAAATGCCCTGGACATTGATATTTTTATTCACTTTTAAAACATAATTGTTAGAAAAATTCAGATTTCAACCTGAATTTTTTTTCATGCATTAATAATCCAGAAATGAATACGCCACCTACTCTTTTTTTCAACAAAAGTTCACAAATTGGTATTTAGAAAAATGCTCTACAGATGAACCCTAAACTGTAGCTATCAACTGAATGTGTCACACTGATGACATCTCTTACCTCTGTATTCAGACTTCAAGGCAAATCAAAAGAAAAAGTGTGTCACAAAACTCACTGACTTGTTAACCTGTTCATTCAGGTAGTATTATTTGCTACTAGATCTCCTGTGACTTTTCATTGAAATAGGTATGACAGCTTTATGTTTGTGCACCATTAGATTCAACATTATGAACAGAGGTGTGGTCTTCACATAATGATCCAATCTGCTTTACCTGATTTGTCATAGTATAGCAAAAACTTAAGACTTTACACCACAGTTATGGGAGCCCAATATTCAAATATTCTGGCTAAAATAATATCAAGACTCCTACTGCCACACCTGAGTTCATTGTAAGGTAATCAATGGAATCATCACATACCCCCACCTGAGAAAGTATCTGTAACCTGCTGGCTTACTCAAAAATCTTTGATAAACTGTCCGGTTTTACAGTGGAATCCACTATTAATGAGTCATGTATTAATGAGAATCCCGAAATAACAGCCTTTTTCAAAATCCCTGAATGCCTCTCTTCTTTATCCGCTGGTGCAGCAAGTTGGGAATAACAAGTGCTAACCTGAGCACAGTGAAGAACTTAGGGAAGTGCTAACCACTGAACCAAGCCAGGCTTGTTGTGCATGAACTGTGCTACATGAATGGATAAGTGGGTGGTCATCAACCTTTTAAGGTCGAGAATGTATCTACAAAGACTGTGCAGGATGGGGTGGGAAGGGGAGAGAGACTGACTTGAAAGACTAAGCAGGAGAGGGAAGAACAAAGAAAGCATGGTCTCTGAACTGGGGCAATTTGTGAATGGTACAAATATTGAATGGGACAGAGGAACAGTGGGAGATGAGAGAACTTCCAAGGTCAAGCATGTGCTGACAGGCAAGGTGGGAAAACGAGAGAATGAGAGTGGGGGAGAGAGATAGAAAGCATGACTGGAGTGGAGTGGAAGTATTTTTGAATGGGATCAGTGAAAGTATGAAAAAGAAGAAATATGGGGCACAGGGCTGTTTATGTTAATTAATGCTGGGGAAGTTTTAATGATCTTGCACCAAGGAAGATAACTGCTCTTCATTCTTGGGGTATTCCCATTGCATTTTGACTATTATCCTCAGTGACAAGAATCCTATAACAGCGGCAATATTTCAGCGTCCTGTTATATTAGGATTCCACTGCATTATGAATAAAAAACAAAGCAAGAGAACTTGATCAAAAATGTTTTGCATCAAGCTTGTGGAGTACTATCTCATCAAGCAGAGTAAAAATCAAGAGGTCACTTTAAAACAAGGACCACCATAAAACAAGGACCAAAGTTTGTGAATAACACAGTATTTAGCACATACACACGCAGGTGACCTGTCCGTAAAACCGACTTAATTCTCTGAATAAGAATTTCAAAACCAGAGGATCCCTTCAAACAGTCATTGCACAAATTCAATTTAATCATGGCACACAAAACAGCATCTTGCATATATTATATATAAAGTACAAAGGATAAAAGTAGGCCCCTTCCTTATTTTGCACTTGATGAAGGTACAGGATGATCTATCTTGCAGACACTGCAACTACTAGTGATTTCATAGAATTTTTCAGTTATTGGAAGAGGCACTGACTACAGTGCCTCAGCATTCCTAAGCCTGCAAGTACATCCAAACCACAAACGAACAATGTGTATGACTGCATGAAGTCTTCATGCATCTAAGATCATAAAATGTCGAACACAGCAAGAATGTGTATCAGAATCATGACCATTACTGATGTATGGTTTCTGTGGAGCACAGGTTCTCCATAGGCTGGTCCAGGTGATTGGTGACATTGTTTATATGTATCAGGCACCAGCTGTAAATGATGTATTTATTGACCCACTGAGCTGCAGCCAGCTGTCACAAACACATTTCAAGCCCTTGAGGGTAAATAAATCCCAATTCATAACCTGAGAAAGAGGTGTCTCAGTACACATAAACCCTGATTTGTTGATGTCATTCTGCCCTTCAGTTTCATTAACATTTCAAGAACACACAAACAGTATCCACTGACGTGCTGTCAGTGTTTGGGTTTTACAGTCCAACCCTACACTACTCAATAAGTACTACCAAGTCTCTATCTAAGTTTTAGGTTAATACGAATATCATATGAAAGCACTGAGACCTTCACTTTCATTTGCAAAGAGGAGATAGCTGCTCACTCCCCTGAGTTTTTTTCTTTGTAAGGCTGGTGAGTTTTTGTGCTTACACCGTGATAAATACACCAAATCACATCATTGCAAGTACAGTAGAACCCGCTTAAGCGAGACACGCGTAAGCGGGACGCCCGCTTAAGTGAGACGAATGCCTGGGGAACGGAATTTTTGCTATTTAAATCTATACACGTGAGCGGGACGGCAACCCGCTTAAGCGAGACGACTTGGAGCCAGATCTCCGTAATATACACGCTGTTTTTGACAGGAATGCTCCAAATTGTCACTATCGTACTGTGTCTCAGTGCATGTTTACCTTTGCCCATCAGCTGAAAACCTGAGAACTACAAAGAAGCTTGTACCGATGGTCCTGATAACCCCCCTTACGTTATGTGAGAAATGATTGACACTATCTCCCCATAGCTTTCTGTCAGGCAGTTGACCCTTCAGCGCACGCATGGACGAATCAGAGCGGACATCCTAGTCGCTGGTCATTTAACCCGGGCAACGGATCAAGATTAAGTAAGCCCCGCCCCCTGTCAGCCACACTTTATCCTTTCTTCAGCTTGGGCAATGATTGACACTTACGAGACTTACCTGCGCTATTGCACAACACTCGGCCGGGGTGTTGTTGACTTGTTGACATAGGTATGACCATCATTCCTGTTGCGTAAATCCTTTTTGACACACGCCGCTCGCGTCGCGCGCTGACCAGATATGGAGCNTAGACCTCTCATATTCTTTCCAGTTTTATTTTTAACATGTCTTATTTCTTTCCCTCTGATGCAGACATGTCCAGGTCTTTAAATGAAATTGTTTTTTAATTTTCAAAGGAGAGTGGTGAGAAGGCTTAGGTGTTTCTTTGAAACCAACCAAAAATTCCGTTCCCCGCAAAGAATGACTAATAATTTGCACTGCAAGTCTACTGGAAATGCATTTTGACTGCAATAAGTTATTTTAAACAGTACAGATATAATTTAAATCTGACTCTGTTGTCACACCTCACTAGCAACAAGTAATGATTTTCCCTTAACTTGAATGAAACGCCCAAACTATCTAAAAAATCACTTTATAATGGAAAGTTCGCCTAAGCGGGACGCCCGCTTAAGAGGGACGATTCGTCAGAAAGAGCCGTCCAGCTTAAGCGGGTTCTACTGTATCTGCAAATTTCCTGTACAGAAATCATCTTCCTAGACAGGAAGTACTGTGAAACTGCCACAAAACATTATGGTACCCAATGACTATTATTTGAAGTCTTTCTCAAATCCCCTTTCACTCTTGTAAGTGAGTGTCACCTCGGTTCTCACTGAATGCCACTCCTCTAAAAGCAGGCATCAAGTTTTTGCCATACAATTGGGGGAGTGGCATCTTCAGGACAAATGATAAGACAGCTGATACTGGGTCAGCAGCAAGGGCTTGGCATGGATTTTAAGTGTCTAGCACTACTAATGTTAATTTCAATAGGCAGTCGGAAACTGAATGGCAAATTAGGACCTTTCCCTCAGGACAGCATAGATAACATACATCAGCACATGCACATATTCACACACTCATACACAGAGGCACACATACACATACATACAGTTACATATATAAATTCATGACATTAATGATAATTGGAAAATGGATTCAATGATAATTATAAAATGTAGTCCCCGAGACTGCCATTCAGCTGATATCAAGACCATAACATGTTCTTTGCTCCGAACACTTCCAAAAAAGAAAAGAAAAAGAAGAAAGCTCCAAAGAGATAAAATATTCAACCTAAAGAAAGGGAAAAAGGCAAACTGAAATAAAGGTAACCAAAGATAAAGAAGGGATGAAGGTAATCTCAAATGCAGAAACCAAAAAAAAACCAAAACAAACATCTGAAAATGATGCCACACTATGACAATCTGATGGTACTTTCTTACTGGACCATGAATATGAATTGGAAATAATTTCTCCATCACATCATTTCATGGAGTGAAGAGAGACAATTAAAATAAAACCCTCTTTAAAATGGCAGGGAGGAACTGGACATAATAATTTCATGTGCTGCTGGTGTGTATGTAATATGCAGAAATAGTGATAATACTACAAACGGAAGGTAAACTGAAATCAGTTGTCTGATGCACATTATTCTATGCACTTAAGGTTTTGCTACTACATGTATTTACACAGGCAAATTGCTTTTTCTGCATTCTAGAAATGCATTGCTTAAAATGTCTAAAATCTACATTGCAAATGACTACGGTCAGCAGCTTAAGCACTTTCATAAATATGCCATATCTAAAGCTATAATCAATGCCACTATTGTCTAGAAAAAGCACAACGCGAAACTAAAGCTGAGAAATTGCACATGAAATGATACTGCCCAGATTGTTTTGTGTCTCATACAATGTTAGCTGCATGAAAGAGAAGTTCAGGCATTGCTGGGAGAGCAATGCTTTGCACACAGGTCATAATTTGAGAATTTCAAACAGAGCTAAGATTCAAGAGTTTGCTACATTGTTTGTATATATATGGTTACATGGTGCTTGAAAAGTGCAAGTTCACATCAAAACTAGCGAACTAAATAATTTCAGTGCGGTATCGGTACATTACATGATTTCACTGGCTATACTTCTTAATCAAAAAGAGGTGCAAATGAAATATTTTATATAGCTTAAAAGTTTTCTAGATTTATAACCACCGCTAGAGGAGATAAACTTACTTTTAAAGTAATGAAATTATTGGCAATTTGTTCCAGTGGCCGGTTTCACTGCTAGGTCATGATTAAATCCCTTCCTATACTGAACTATGTAACTACATTATTTTAACAGCTCTTGGTATTGCTCATGTCACAGGTCTGGCAATTAATGGTTTTATTAAGGCAAAGAAAACTACAGTCCAACAAACTTAGCACAATGCTATACATCTGGAAAGACACATCAAATGTGTATCTTTGCATTGTCTTATTATGACAAATACAAAGTGATAACAACATGGCCTGCATTCGTTAGGTTTTGTAAAACTATGTCTGGTTTAAAATGCAGACTGATGAACTGTTAAGGGGGAGTGGGGGGATGGGGTAACAGGATCAGTCAAAATATTAACTTCCTTTTAAATTATAGATAATAACAAGATCAAGATTGGTTTTATTCATGGCTTAGGTTGATTATATATTTGCAAAGCTGGCAGCAGCATAAAGCTTCATAAATATCAGACAAATGTAACTCTTAAATAAATAAATAAATAAATAAATGGAGGTGAAAAAATATGAGATCACAGCTTGGCAAAGAGGACTTGCCTACTCAGACTCATCTGAACTGTTTTTTAAAAAAAAAAACCAACTTACAAAGTATGAACTGTTGATATGGAAAAGACAAACTGTATCTGCCTTCTGAACTGTGTGGAACTATTAATTATACCTGAACTGCCATGCAAAAAGTAAATACTTATCATAATTCATATAAAAAATTAGGCTTGTGTAAATAACACAATGTCAGATATACAAAGTTGCTGACTTTTATACAAGAATAAACTAGTGTATGACATTACATGCACTGTCAATATTTACTAGAGATGTCTAAGCAATAACATTTATATGTCTTAAAACATTTTCTCTGTGTATGCACTCTAACTGTTCCTAGGTGGAAATCTAATAAACTCACGCAGCCATAATTAAATTCACATACTTTGGGTGAATACTGAGATGCAAAACATAACTGATAAACACAGTACTCCACATTTTTGCCAAAGTAGTAACACTGATCAGAATCGCTAAAATCATCCCTAGACACTTTTACTGACAAAAAAAATGGTCCCCATCCCAGAAAAAAATCTGGAAACCTGGATTTCATCAAGGAATTAATATCTTTGTGAACAGTAAAATATCTTGTCAACCATGAATATAACTGCATTAACACTGTAAGCAACTTTAGAACCTGGAAATAAAAACAGTATCTACAGCAATTATTATGAAAACTTAAAACTGGAAGAACTACTTGCGGGAATATAAGCTGTCTATACTATCTGAAGATCTATTTCTCATGTGACTTGCCATAATGACAAAAAGAGTGCTAGTATATCATTGCTCTGTCTTATGAACAGATGCTGCTGCAGAATATATTATAGCAGAAACATGGTTCATACCGTTTGTGCTGACAACATTCTCAATTTACTGAAAAACAAAAATTTGAACAGGTAAATAATGAGGTAACTTCTTGGTTGGAATAAACATAAGAGATAAAGAAGGGGCAACAAAAGGAACCAAAAGTAGAATGCAGAATTAGAGCAAAACCAAAAATAATTCCTTTCTACCTGAGAACTGCTCACATCAGAACATCTTCCTGATCAATGTGACCTCTCAGTGCACAAATGCACTATTCCATGAAGAATACAAAGCTGGGATAGTGCAAGTGTGATCTGAGAGACCAGCATGTTTGTGAGAGAAAGCATTTCACATAATCTGTCTCATACAAAATTTAGGACAGACTGCAGGAATATTTTCTCTCACAAAGACAATGATCGTTTTGCTGTCTTTACAAAACCTGGCAACCTCGGGGAAGTAATTGTCAAGATGTCCTTGACTTGTCTTCATCCCTGCCGCGAGATCTTTCTCGACATGGAAAACCTCTTTTCCTACTACTACCCTTCCCAGAACTGCGTGGCCCTATCCTTCCCCACAACTTCCCTCCTTCATGCTTTGAGGCAGAATGTGAATGTTCACCTTCATAATTTTTCCACCTGTCCGACTCTAACCCCTGATGCTGCTGGTCCTGTCTTCTCAGCAAGCGTACCCTGTCCTCCGGAGAATTGCACTCCTCGTCATCAGCACCTTCAAACACATTATGAACACCACCAGACACCTTCTGCCCCTTCTTTCTGGAGTCCTGCTGCCCTGAAGCACTGTCCCTAGAGGAAGTAGCACCACTGTCTCGCACAGAAATATCAGGAGATATCAGAGTCACATTCACATTTTCTACCACAGTGTCTTCATCTTCTTCTAATTCAATCTCTTCATCATCGTCCTTCTCCTTCATCTCATCTTTCCCAGTTTCCTCAGTTGCCTTTTCTTTGCCGTTCTCCTCATTCTTCTCATTTTCGTCTTTGTCCTTATCTGCATTCTCCACCTTCCTCTCATCATTGCGCTTGTTCATCGTGCGTGACTCCATCAGCCAGTTGTCCCTGTTCTGCTTGCAGCCCTCTAACAAAGGACTGAGTTTTGAAGACACTCTGAGAATGGCCTGTGGAGAGAAACATGAAATTATATTTAAAAAAAAAAAAGCCACCCTTTATTTGCCCTGTACGAACTACTTACAATGCAAGAATGTAAACAGCATCGCATGGAAATAGCAGAATTCTGGGTGGAAGCTACATCAGTGAAAAGTTACTAATGCTGAGCAAATACTACTGATAGCAGAAAGCTGAAGTCCCATAGCCATCAAAGTAGCAGAGAACCAGAGAACAGTGGAACATTTACATCTCTGATAATGTTAGACATGTCATTTATATAACCTTGCAACATAATACACAATACCACTACATATCACAAATCAAACTCTTTAATAATGTCTTTGTCAGACACTGCAATACCTGAGTTAAGAAACATTATGAGAGTAAGGACAAGGACACCACAGTGTAAACCACCTGACTTGAAGGCCAAATCCACAAACCCCAGACTTGCCAGTCTTCAGTTTGTAAGAATAATTCATAAGTCAAATAAATTTCCATTCACTAATATATGACATTCTTCAAATGTAGGTTGATTTTGATGTGCCTGACCAAAACAGAAAATATAAAATGCAATGAAAGCAGCAGACACATCAAGATTATGTTGTTTTGTTCACCTAGATTTAGTATCATATACTTAGAGAACTTGGGGATAAAATGATGAAACTAAATCCAAAAGAAGGTTGTGTCACAGTTTGTTAAAGAAGAAAAAAAAAAACAGCAACAAAAAAATCAAACCTAAAGTGGCCAACTTACCTCATACACAGGCATACATATATCATCAATGAAGCCAACCTGCAGGTCTGGGAGTTTGTGAATTTGCTCTCTGTCCATCATTGCCTGAAAGAAGAAACATATGATCGTATGAGGAGACAAGCTGGTGGACCAGTCTTATCTTCACATATTGTCAAGTCAATCCAGGTATCTGCAGGACAACAGGCTTTTAAACAGTGTCTTGAAGAAAAGGTAGATGAAATATGTAGTTCTCACCTAGCCAAGCTTGATTCTTAATTTCTTGACCATCTTGATCTTAGCATAAAAACTAAGAATCCTCAGCCAAATTTTTCAAGCTCTGAGCATGGATTACAAGTACACTATTACTGAAATTTGAGGATAATTCATTCCATTTCATTCTCTGTGTGTGATGAACATTTACGTTGTTACTCATGCTGGCAATATCCCGAAACTCTGCCACTGAGTGCTTGGTTAAGTGTTTGGGGCTGCACTTAAAAGAAGAATCTCAGGATATCGCCATCAATGCTTAACATTCATAGTGCAAGGCGTCTCGGGTCCAACCTCCAGCTAGCTGTGTAACCATTGTTACAGGTAATGACCGTTGCATGTGTTGTCTGCTGACTGGTCAAGTGACACTGAGATACAAATTTCTACCGCAATGCTCACAGATTGGCAAGAAGATACATATATATTCTATAGCTGCAATCAAGAGAAGTGGGCCAATGGCAGAATGAATTCCACTACTGCATCATGAGGATTAAGAAACGTAACACAGCACGTGGACCCATCCCTGTACCTCTTGATTGCTCTCTAGAATTTAAAGAATTATAGTTTTAAAAAGTATGAACAAAACCCGATTTATAACGTTGATATCAGATGTCACTTATATTGCTGCGTCCCTATTTACAGCATACAGTGACAAATCATGGCTTTTTAAAATATTTTTCGAAGAGAGAAAGTAGTCAGATCTAATTACCTTACAAGTGATGAAGCAAAACAGAGAACACAAGTGAAAGCAGAACTTACAATGGGTGTTAGGTTCAAAGTCTCCTTTTCGATGTCCCCTTGCTCAAAGAACTCACTAGCTACCAGTGAAGCAACCTGGAAGAAAATTTATCATATAAAGAAGGCCTATTTCCGATGACATAAAAGTGTGTAATAAATTTTTTAATACGTCACACATTACATAAATTTGACCTTTGACCTGCTTATAAATACTTTGATTGGAAGCCTTCGAAATCTCTCGGCGTATGAATATGTGACGTCATTTCTTTTGTGATGTCATAAATATGTGACATCATTTCTTTTGTGATGTCATAAATATGTGATATCATTTCTTTTGTAAGTATTTTCACTGCTGTGGGGTTTCCTTCCGTCTAGATATTAAAATGAAATATTTCAGTCTGTCTTTCCTATCGCTTGTAAAAGCTCTCCTCACTTCTCAGTATCAGTTCAGTTAAACATTTGAATTAAAGTACTTGAAATGTCATAGCGTTTCTGTGGTCTAAAGTTTCATAGATGATTGTCAGCTGTTTGGATTTACTTTCTGTCGCATAACTGTGTGGTTTATTCAGTTCAGTGTGACTGATGTAAATCAAACAGAGTGAGGGCCACTTCAGGGTTCTTTTCACGATTAAAAGCTTATTTTTCTATTAGTTAGAGTTTCTATGACAAAAAGGATCTGAAATTTGTGTTTGATTGATATCAGATTTATGAAATTCATTATTCAGTTATTGTATTCACGAGCTAATACGATAAATGTATAACTTATTTCATAAATCTGATATCAAACAAACACTCATTACAGATCTTCTATATATAACACAAGTGACAACTAAGAATTTAAGCATATCGCTGAATCATGAAAGTCCCTGAGGTTTCAGGATACTCTGGTAATGAGACGTGTAGTTAAACAGGAACATTGGAAAAGAGCTGTTCTGTGGATGGTGAGATTAAATGGCACCATTTCTCCTCAAATTTCACATCTGTTTCTGAATAATGTTGCCATTAAATAAAATGTAGTATTAAGCACCTTGAAATTAAATGCTAGATGAAAACAAAAATAAAACCTTTCTCTGAATTTCCCATGGTTTTGTTATGGCTGACACATCACTTGCAGTCATCATCATTGACCTGAGAGAAAACAAATGTGAGGGGTGTTAAATATGCCTTCCGTAAAACATTTGTAAAGCGAAGCTGATAAAAACAATCTGAAATGTCCACTGAGTAGGCTGAAAACAGTCACTTTGTTAATAAAAGCTCTCCTCTTGCTTTTAGAGTGTGGAATGTATAAAATTATGAAACCAGTCCCATATTTGATGATCTGGATTGGGTTGAGATATTGGCAACTCTGATTTTTTCAGACTATCAAATTTTGATTCTCCAAGCGCACATGTAAGTTGTTCTTTTAATCTATGGATGTTGCTATTTTGACAATGCTCTCAAAGTTGCAATAATATTTTTAATGCACTCAGTTAAGATGTCCTTCTGCAATTCACTTTTCTTTTACTACAAGGCATATCTCCTGAAATACTCAGTGTAACAGCAAACTTTTTCATCGATTTGTTCTTTTATCTGACCCATTCACTAAACATTTTTTACTTGTCACAGTAAAATATATAATGAACCTACTGTACTTTAAATGTGGCTTCTCTTACAGTGGTAGTCAGGTATCTTTCTATGTACACCGCCAAACAAGTTTAGCTTAGAAAAAGTTAATACAGAATGCCACCACAAGTGAAGTTGGCTTTTATTTTCCCAGTGAATAAGAAGGACACCTCAGGGTCATTTTTTGGGAACACATGCAACACGGCACTTGCCTTACCGTAATAAATTTCTGTTGTCATCATTGCTCCAGTCTGGATGGCTACTTTTCACAATTTGAAAGAAACTGCCCCGATACCTGATGGAGGGAGAAAAGCAGTGAAATACTGATGGATGTGAGCTGTTCAATTATCTCATTATTCTTCACATCTGGTAGTCACTATATGTGTCATCCAATAACAAGTTTGTTCAAAGGTGAATGACTCTCGTGATTATGTGACCAATTCAATTACGTGTTGCACAAAAAGAAGCTGTGGACAATAGTGACTAAAATAATGAAGTTCATAAATCTCAAATCCAGGCTTATGCTTGCCCATGCCACTTCACACTATTATCACCCAAACAGGTGAAATTATTTGGTAATTATCTCAACTCCCTTGTGAGCATACAGTGTCACTGGCAGTTTACAGGCATTGAGCATTAACATTCTGACAATATCTTTCTCACGTATCTTCAGAGGAATGGACAAGTGAGGATGTGAATGAAATACAAGCACTTACAAGATCATCACAGCCGGAACTGAACCCTAAATCTTTTGATCCTAAATCTGACACTATAACCATTTGGCCAACACTGCTCTCTGAAGTCACATTACCTAAAGTATAATGCCAAGTCAGTGGCCAAAATTGCACTTTCTAGAAGGGTGATGACTTGTTCATACGTCTCCTGAGTCAAATTGCGTAGAATATCGCTGCCCTGCAAAAAGATAGAGGTAACAAAATCTATGGCATCCAAATCCTCAGCTGGAGAAGAAATAAACATCCAATTCTGCGGCAGGCCCACTACATGTACTGATAAACATCTCAGGTGTCAAAAATAAGGTATAATTTGCTCTACTAGCATCTGTACCGTAAATTTAAAATTACTTGTATTAAAATGAAATGAAGAAAACAAAAACAAATCTTCGCAGTGGATTCCCCCTCTGCCTGTGTTACAATAATTCTACATGTCTGTGAAGATCACAAAAATCTATCAAACTTCTTGTGCATCATCCCAATACAACATGTGATGGGTTTCTGCAACAAGCATTCCAAAGTATAGACCTTCACTAAGACAGCTGCCAGCCTAAGGCTTTCTAAATTTTGTCTTCTTCCTGCAACAAGGGAATCAACCCTGTTTAGACTGTCAGTGAGTTGACTATTTCTTTTCCCCTTCATGGATCCAGCTGCATCTGGGCTTCAGACCTTCAACCCAGTGCTATATTATGAAATCTGGAAACGTTTTCTGTTTTGCACTGTGTGCTGTAAGAAGTGTTCCATGCATCAGATCTCAAGAGGCTGACGTGTGGCCCCAATGTCTCAGAGCGCTGAGTATTCAAAACAGATGGTGCTCACCAGTCTCACAAAATGTGAGTGCAGAATATTGCTCACACACTGCACACACAATATGCATGAAATCAGCCTTGTTTTTTATATACAGAGGGTAGGGAGAGGGTAGAGAGTCCCTTTCTGCAATTTTATTGAAAACTGAACCTTACTGTTGTTTTTTTTTTTCTGCAAGGATCTAACTTTTAGTAAATTTCTTAGGTTGAGCTTGTCTCACAAAAATTACTTCCCACTGCAAAACAAAAAGATAAATCTGAAACACTTGAAAATACTGTACTTATTACTAGTAAATAACTGATCATCTTGGGTGGTGAACTGCAGGAGAAATGCAAAGTTACTGTTTCTCTTTATCTGGACATTATCTTAATTATAGTATATTTTTCAATCAGTGCGAATCAGAGTGGTCAGTTTGATGATGTTAAATCAAACAGTATTTATCAACTGTCCTATAATATCACTTTGGATTACTCTGAGATCTCTATATTTGAAAATATCATGCCACTTGGGAAAATTAAATCCTCAAAAAGATAACAGATAACAGGAACAATTAGTAGAACGGCTCATTGCTGGGTTCAGAACTGGGAAACAGAACATGTTAGGAGCTCTCCGGAGTGCAATGCTGTTGTTTACAGTAACATATAACAAGAAAGTAGAAAAACAAGTAACAAGAAAATAGAGGCAGACTCATGATCAATCAATTTCTAACTCATTATCATGCTAAATCTGAAGCCTACCTTTGTGGATATAATCATAATGCACTGATCAAAGTGATGATGCTCCATCGTTGAGGTACTGTAGAGTTCTGCTAGTGGACTCATCGTTCTAGGGAAAATAAAAATAGTAATTTGTTTTTCACAGTATAATGATACATCTATTTACAACTCAATCACACTCAACCAAGATGAATATGCTGTTCATCATTAGAACAACCCTTGCAAAACAGATAGGAAAACACTGCCTATGGCAAAGACCTGCAAGAAAAACAACTGCACAAGGGGGACAATACAGAAAATGAATAAAAGAATATGGCCTTATGAAGATGAAATTGGGAGCGTTTACTCTCATTGTCAGCCTTCCACAACTTCTTCATCCATTAACGAACAAATGGATGGGTGGATAAACCAACTGACAGATTGTCCAACTGAAAAAAAGACCAATCAAATAATCCACCAATCACAGACTGTTCCTTATGCATTCAAACTTGTTTACCTTCATAGGTATTAGACTGAAGCACATGCCCAAACTGATGCCCACGATGTACTGACAAAAAGGGCTGAAAACATCACATTTCTATAAACCGATAATTTGGCAATTTTTCATTTAATTCATCAATCTGCCCAGACACTACTTATTTTATTCTCCAGTTTGTCAGTCAGCCATTCCACCATTTACTTACTTGTGCTGAAACTGGTTGTTGGTCCCTCTATGGTCCAAGTCATGACACAGACAGCCCACCATGAGGGCCAGCCTCTCTATGTCAGTGAGTATGTTATTCATTTGCCCTGCCTGTCATGGGAGATATGAAAATAATGGAAATGTTGAAACTTTTCTTGCAAAATCTTCTGTTCAAACCTGTGTACTAGACTATGTGAAAGGCTGCATGTTCCTAACGGGATAACTAAAATTGATACGATTACTATTAGTGCAATTAAAAGTCAATCTTGTGGACAGATTGTGAAAGATGCATCACACATCAAGAAAAGGACATCACTGAAACATGTTGAATATCCTTTTCTGAGTATGTAAAATATATCTGAATTATTAAATATCTTTGTATGGTACATTTGGTTACCTGCTAATATTATGGCTAATAAACTCATTACTGAAGTCATATCCTCTCCTAAATATAACCATAAATTTTATATTTTAAATTATATAACAGATATGTATTAATACTATGACAATGCCCAGTTGTGCAAAATGTAAGCTATTTGTTTACCTTCAGCATACAAAACATGGTTTGTGTAACATTGAATGCATGTCGCCAGTTGTGGTAGGTCACATTGCGATAATTCTTCTTCACACTCAGCATCCAACGGCAAAATATCTGTAAAGAAATGATTACATCTTGGCTCTGAAGTATGAAACATTACTCTTAGCCTATGCAATCGCTGCCTGACTAAGTAGATGAACTACTTTTTTATCCATCAACTTTCCACACAAATCATATAAACTGTCCAAAACATGCACAGGCAAAAGATTGTTCAGAATCTGGCAATGTGCAAAATGGGTTATTTGCGTGCTTGCTACAACCCATACATCCCTCAAATGTCACAAAGTAAGTTACAAAGTCACTGGTTAAAAAAAACAGCACCAAAGCTTGAGATCTGCAATATTTTCTTGCACTATCTAATACTATCTCCTGAAAAACTCACTCAAATGAGGTATGTGAACTGCCTATGACTGTGGTGATTACACTTTGCAATCACGCCCAGTTATCTACGAGTATGTTCATCTTGGAGCCTTGTGACAAACTTTCCAACCAAACTTTCAAGCTCGTGAGCTGCTGGGATTTATGAGCAAATCTTGACATGGAAACTAAGATACTTTCATTCATAACCATACAACAAGTGTATAGGTTTTTCTTTCTACCTAGGTCTGAAGTCATCATGAGATCCTGTTGTTTCTCTAAAGTCCACCCACCTCATAGTCTATTTTGAAGTTCTCTAACAAGTCCAGATCAAGGAACATGCGTATTGTGGCCCTGAGTGTGTCGTCATCATCAAGATGGAAATCACAGAATTTGTAGTCGAGCAGGTTGAAGTGTTGACTGGAGGGAATAGAAAGTTTCTGCAAGAGAGAGAGGATATTTCAATAAGTCTAGATGGAAATAAAAAAAAAAGAGATGGAAAGTTATATAGGGAAGCTGAAGGGAAAACTGAAACAAATAAACAAAAAAAAAACATATCAAAGGATTAATCTACAAGTGGTCATAAAGAGCTAAAAAATCCAGCCAAAAAAAATATTTTATTAAATTACATCAGCAAGCCCAACAGTTGTACACTTACTGCAATTAATATACAGTCCATAAAGCCGAAAGACCATCACTAGATATATCACTTTGTTCCACAAAGTCAAGAATGACTTAAGATTCTAAAGATAAATATTGCTGGCGATTTACATACGATCAGGTCCTATCCTCTGCTTCTGAGGTCAATTATAAATAATGTGAGGTAGCAATAATTTGATGACAAGAAAAAGCCAACGAAGGCAGACAACTATTTGTTTCCTACAATCACAAGATGGTTATTCTTCAGTTAGTTCCCTTGCTTCCTTTGGTTTGGGACAAATATTCTAATAGAGAAAACAGTAATGATAACAACACATTACATCCCTCCTAAATGAAACTAAACATCAAAGAAAATGCAAGCACGACTCTAATATTATCGGGAATCACTGGAATGAACTGCAATACCAGTTTTCTGCGACAACATTAAATTTTTCAAAGTAAAATCATGATATCTTTACTGGGCTATGAAAAGTTAGTACAGTTAATACAGGATGCAGTGGTTTCATTCCACCGCCATGATTCTAGTGTCGTAAAATCTTACTTTGAGTTTGTGTGCATCTTCCTCTGGTGCTATGGCATGGTATGACATCACTTCCAACGCTACCCGTTGCTTAGCAACCGCTCTAACCGCTGTTTCATACATCTGGGTGTTGTTAATGCCCATACCACAGAATATGGCGAATGCCTGTGGAGTAACAACGCAAAGAAACAAGTCATTCGTCTGTCGACCAGTTCAGAAACTGCCTGAGCAGGTCTGCTGCTCAGATGTTTCCCATTTCTCCTAGATTCTACGACCAAATTTTAACTGATTTTACTTGAAACTCTATTCAAACCCTCTGAAAGTGAATTTCACTCAACAGCATCGTGCAGAGACTACAAGAGCGCAGCCTTCATGTACATATTATATGGAATTTACATTTTATTGAATGGTTTTCTCGATGCAAGCTTAGACAGTGCCTGAAAGCTCGGCTGTTGGGTAGCTGCATATATTGGGGCCAAAATGTCAAAATAACCCAAAATAAATTAGACTAGACTAACAGAATATTCACTAGATTCTCCTCTTTTGCGCACTTCCTGCATTTTTAGGTCACTAGAAAAACCTACAGTTTCACTAGGTCTAGTGAAAAAAAAATCACTTGCAGTGGCAGCCCTGTGCAAGAGATTCCCTTCAACTGTTCATGAACCATTCTTAATTACCTGATACCGGATATGACAGGGGCATGATAGTCTATAGACTTCCAACATGTGAGATAAAGTCCGACCTTGAGCCAATGCACTGTTGCTAATACTGAAAATAACCACGCGATCTCTGAACTATTCCACAGTTGGAAAATGCTATATACCACCTGATGCCCAAGCACAGAACTGCACGCCTCGGACAGGGTGTGAGCTTCTGCATACTTTGAAAAGACTTGAGACTCCCGTTGGGCGTTATTATAAGCCACCGAAACTCAAAACATTACAAAATAATGAAAGATAATGTCAAAGATAAACAATCTTGTAACTGCAACTGGTTCTGCGCATCATTTTTCACACAACAGGATGATTATTTTCTGTATTTAGAAGAGAATACATATGGCGTTGTTTGACAGCACTATTCACCAAACATTATCCACCTTCCTATGAACTTCCAAGTTTTTTTGTTTTGTTTTAAGCCAACAGAAGGACACCTGGGAGTCATGATCCAAATGTGGCCCAGTTCCTTTAGAGTGTCAGGAAGTCAAAGGACCGAAACATTTGTTAGACGGGGGTATGTTCCTCTGAAGATTGTTTTGTTTCCACGATCCTCTGAACTTCCAAGTAAATAAGATCAAATGTGAATCTACATGTTAGGTCTGCTTCTGCAGATGCATTCTGTGCTCACAGACTGCAGCCGTCAAGATGGCCGAGCGATAGAGAACTTGTTTCTTGATGTGAAAGGTTTTGGGTTTGAATCTTGCTAGCTGCCCGGTTTATCGCTGGGTATTTTCAGTGGTGTTTAAAGGCCATCCACATGTCGGTGACCTGACGGGCAGGACTGGGCAGAAATGAGACCATATGAACGCAGTTCTCGTTGAGCTTAATGGTTATTTTGAACGAACTGATTGGATCTGAACTGTGCTTGATCTGAATTTCAGTTCAGTTCACATCTTCCTCGAAAATCAGAACCGAATGCCAATTTCAAAAATCAAGACGAAACTGATCTGATCTGAGAACTACAGTACTAAATTTTCATGAAACTGAGCTAAACTTGATCTTTGGAGTCTTTTTTCCCTTAGTGAAGTGAACTTGATCTGAACTGACTTTTTTGGTGAACTTGCCCAACCCTGCAGTAAAGGAGGATCAGGGCTCGTCTCTGATGTAGCCATAACTGTGTTGAAAAGGGAGGCTAAAGCCTAACACAAATCGAGAGCTGAGAGCAACAAGTGGATATTTTCACTTGATGCCAAAACTGACCTTTTGACCCTTTATGTAAGCACTAAATGTTCTTCACCTGCTTACTGAATATCAAGCACTTCAGATGCATGGTTACCTCAAAACACAATGTCAAAACGAGTTTAAATCTCGATTTTCTGAAAACTACTCAAAGAGGAGGTATCCATTTTTTGCTCTCAGTCCTCGAAATATCTAACAAAAACAAACAAACAAACCAAAAAAACCCCATGCATTCAAGTTCTGATTAGCTCTGGATGCGCCATTTTGTGCTCACATTCACAGACTGTATGCCAAGTTCATGACTCACCTCGAAGAGATTCTCGTCGTTCTTGTTGAAGGTGGAGCCGTCCATCTTGTTGACCAACTGGCTCACGCCGATCACCCTCCCGTGCACGTTTTTGATAGGCATGCATAAAATGGCACGTGTGCGGAAATCTGACCCCTCGTCAACCTGCAGGGGAAATAAAGAAAACAACAAACAAACGACATGAAGAAATGACATCATCGTGCATCTGTTGTCTGATGTTCGCAAAATACCGGGTATCCCCCTTCCTCCCGGCCAAAAGTTATTTCAGCTGAAAGCTCGGTAACTTCAATCTGAAATCTGGCCCACACTGGGACTCAGACATCTGAGGGCTTGCCCATTTTAATGCCTTGAAATCTGGCCCACACTAGCAATTATATATTTGAGCTTGCGCTTTAACGATAGGATCTCTCACCATCGTGAGAATTACATGAGTGCATCGGTGCTGAATGCACCCTTAGTAGCGTTCAACATGCTGGGTTAAAATAATTCTTACGGCAGTAAGAGATCTCATCATTACTGCGCAAGTTCTCAGATATCTCTTGATGCTGCTTCAAAATAAAATGCTATGATTATGTCCTTGCTAAAAAATTAAAAACACATGTCTCACAATAGCTTACACCCGGTGTGCGTTTGACAAACTGGCTCTGACAGTTCATTGTTTTGATATGTGTTTTTTTCAGCTTCTTGGCTCTGACGAAAGTGAAGCATTTAGGTCACTGAAACTTGCAACAGTTGTAGGTTATATCTCTCTATTAATATGCCTAAAATTTCATTCCAGTGTCTTAATTCTTAAAGTTATTGGACTTTGACTTAAGACAAAGGGGGAGGGAATGCAACCAGTATATTTGAGAGTGGTAGAATAATATCAAGATGATGTTTCAAGGAAAGAAAAAGACTTTGTATTAATTCAAAAATGTTTGTATAGAAATATAAGGGGTCGAAACACGGACTGTTGTGCTGAGAGGGTTTATCCTTTGAAAACCTTCTGATATTTCGCTCTCCGCAATACTCTCTTATCTGTACCCTTGGGCTTGGTCCCGCCCCGCCCCGCTCTCCCCCATCCTATGATGTCTTATAGCGTTGCGGGAATGTGTGTGTGTGTGTGTGTGTGTGTGTGTGTGTGTGTGTGTGTGTGTGTGTGTGTGAGGGAAGGGGTGGAAGAGCAGTTTTTTGACAGCAAATGGAGTATAGTCAGTGTCGGATTAACCTTTCAGCAAGAGTAGCACATGCTACCGGCTCCGCATTTTCGAGGACCAAGCACAAAATACTTGCAAGCTCTTTGGTGAAATGGGAAATCGAAGGACATCTCTTTGGCCAGATTTGTGACCGCATTACCAAGGACGAGCGTCCGCGATATGTAATTTACATCCTCCCCTCTCTTTCTCACATATATACATCCGCTCACTCACTGACTATCTCTCAACGGTTAGGTAGGGGGCTCCACCGACTCTAAACCCCGGTCTTGATGCTACAGGCCCCCGCCCTGAGTACAGTATGCTACATTATATCCACACTCGTAAAAAGAGAATACGCATGAAAACTGACTGGCACGTTATGGTATTTCACGACGCAGCAACATGACGCCATTAAGTCTATGGCAAAACACACCATACATCATGTCAGGAAAGAACCAATGAGTAAGGTTTGTGACTTTTCGGGCGGGCACCAAGTATTCATTCTTTTGTTTAAAAGTCTGCACATTCCTTCCGTAACATTCCAACCGAGACTAGCCAGACAAAAACACTGCAATACCAAGATAATCTAAGGGGCGTAACTGCGATGCAAATGTACGCTGAGCTCCCGTATTATCAGTATTTATCGCACTGGTATGGTAACAATGGAGACACGTGGTATAATCTTAGTCCAAGGATTTCGTGCACTTTGTTTGTTTGTGTGCGACAAGACGCAGGCGTTTAAGTGGGTGGCCAAAGAAAGATGATGCCTCTCTACACTGTATTTATCGTCCCTGGTAATTATGGTAAAAGATGGCAACGACTATCCAGTGTCATGCACTGTAAAAAGAAAACAGACTGTGCGAGAGAGAGAAAGAGAGGGTATGGGTGAATCAGTGCTATGGGGAAAAAAATGAAAAGTTGGGAAAGATGGACAGTGGTCTTTAGTCTATGGCTGTGAATCAACTTCAGCGGGTAATGGGCATCTTCGTTCGTGTTTGGAATAACTCTTAGGGTTTGCGTTGGGCGGGCCTGTGTAGACTTAAAATATAAATAAGAATGAGTACTTGGTGTCCGCCAGAAACGTTACGTTACTCACTGGTTTTAAATCACGTGATATCCAGTCATGTTGTCATTATTTTCTTCAAGGAGAAAAATCAGTTGAGCGCCTCCTCTTGAAGCAAAAAAAAAAAAATCCAAATGTACTTTGGTAGTGTCAAGAGATTACAGGAAAGAACAGGCTACTCTACAGGATAGTCAGAACACTTAAAACTACAGATGAAAATCTACGGGATTATGAGTCAAAATGCCATACTACAGGAGATGTACTTTTGAGTATTTTAATCGTCAGAGACGTAGTCAAACCTTTACTGGCGACCATCTGTCTATCGCGACTCATCTGCTAAAGCGACCGGATTTCAAGGATGACTATTGGATTACTATTACGTCTAATCTCCATATCACGACCACCTGTTTAACTAAACCACCCTCCGCATGTCCTTTAAAAAAAGCACAGGAAAATCACTGTATACTGAGTCTACCAATTGACTACTGCGAATTTGGGAAGGCCATAAAGTGTTTTACAGCCAACTGTGAATTTCTTATTTTCTTTCGAGCTTGAAAAATGATTTGTCTTTTTAACATTACCATACAGCAAGCCAAAACCTGCGGTCACAGTAGGCCTACATTAAATTGAAAACCAGACGAGAATGGTTTCCTGATACCTCCGGCCTCCCAAAATTACCCTGTGTACGACGACCTTCTAAGACGACCGCTTTCGCACGGAACGATCGAGAGTCGCTGGATATAGCTTAGACCGTGAAAAGAGTTCTTCGGAGTGCTGATTTACGGTTAAGCAACTTCGCCAGCCACACTAGCCGGTAAGAAAAGACGACCCACCGCGTGTGTGTTTGGTCACAGCTCTTGTTTTCACCCATTAGCAACCAGCTCAGGGCCGACAGCCATCATCAGTGTCTGAAGCCCTGATATTTCATCCCCATAACTGATCAGCCGTCCCCTAAAGCCTGTCAGTCCAATCAGATGACTATAGTCTGCGAACGGTCGCCTCTTGTGTTGACATTTTCCTCCCCTCGGGTGCTAATCAAAGGTTACGATCAATCGGAGACGCCAGCGCAAAAGTGATCTATGGCCTACTATCGTTAATGGCCTTTCAATATAATATATAAATTTTGTTCTTAACTACTGGATATGCTTGATGATAAAGATTTGCTACGGCTCGAAAGATCGGTTTAGACGTGTTGTGCTCCACACTTTCCATTTTTCTCTTAGTTCTCCAAGACCATCGACAAGATAAAGTGCTGTGACAGCCCATTGTTATGTCTGTATCAGTGTAACATATCACCAAGGCCGGCGACCCAACCGTTTTGGTTGAATTTCTGTTTCGCGAAGAAACAGTCTCTGAATTCGGATCTTTCTCAGAGGGCGCCGGGACTCTGAAGTGGGGGAGGGGGGGAGCAAGGGCGAAGGCCATCAATTATAGCTGCATCTCCTGACGAAAACGTTTATGCGACCAGATAAAGAAGGGTGGAGGGGGGGAGGGATTGGAGGGGAGAGAGAGAGAGAGAGAAGAGTGCTGAAGTCGTCGTCCTCTGCGTGCGTCAAAATTTATCTCTCTGCATGAGCATCACTTACAGCAATGCAAAGTAATTCAGACGTTTTGTGCACTAACAGTGACAACGATCTCATAAGACTGATAAAACACAGCACTGTACCTACATTTAACTTCTCACGGAATATAATGTGTGTGTGTGTGTGTGTGTGTGTGTGTGTGTGTGTGTGTGTGTGTGTGTGTGTGTATAACCGTGGACTTTAGCATCAAGCATGCCTATAAATCCAGCCATTTAGGACATCTTTATCTGCAGTTCTCAGCTCTTTTCACTTCATATGCTCTAACTTCCATATTATGTAATCTGAAAGAAATCGGCTGGATAGAGGGTGGAGAGAGGAGGTGGGGTGAAGAGGGGCAGGGCAGCTATCTGCAAACCAACGGACAAAAACAAAAAAAAACAACCACCCTTTATAGCACAGAAATCGCTCATCACATTAATCGATAGATTCGACGCGGTAGCAACCTAGGTAAGAGAGCCGTTTTACGATAGATCAATTAATAGCGGGCAGTTTAGAAGGCATTCTCAATATTCGACGATCGTTGAAAATGGTGGTGAAGGGGCCGTATCGGAAATTCGACGTTAGTAAGCAAGATGCTAAACTCAGGAATTCCGATTCTGGAGTATCCGTACCACTAGCACTACGCCATGCAAATCCCAGTGGCACACAAAGAACTCAAAATACGCGTTTCTATCCACTTTGCTCTACTAAAAATGGATTTTGGCGGGTTTGCAGGCGTATGTGGGATTGCATAATGGCATCATGGAAGGGGGTACCACGATCCATAAAGCTTGGGAACCCCTGTTCTAAACAGCATACCGTTTTCATCGAACTTCATAATAAGCAGAAAATTGCCATCTCGGTGCTCTCGTCCCTTCAGCCTTGACTGAAAACGTATTCACACACTTCAGCCTGCGGCGAAAATTGCCGTGAAACCTCAAACTTACAGAAGTCAGTCAAGCCAGTAATCGGTGTATCGTAAAAATAATCATCTCCTACTCTTTTAGGCACCCTCAAAGAATCGAAACAGATTCCCAGCTTTAAAGAAGGCAACTTGCCAGATTGAAATTACAAGCAAGGCAACTGATAAACATATGCCAGAGACAAGTACACGATGAAGAGTTCAATGCGGCTTCTAATCAACCGTTGAACCTACTGCATTGCGTCACTGTCAAAGGAAGTGATGTTAAGGCTCAGTAAGATTTCAAATAGTTCTGGTCTTCGTCATCTCCTAAATTAGACAAAGCTTTTTTGAAGATTTATTTAAATCTATGTCACACAAATCAGCAGGGTGTATACACCACTTCAAGTAAAGAATAACGTGTTTAAAATTAAATCTGCCACGTGAGCCACTTTTGAGATGACCTCAAAATAAATTTTGGCACCGGAAATTCCTGTAAAAAAAAACAACCAACAGAAGAAAACATGACCGCAGTGTCTCGTAGAATAAATCAGACTGGGCTGATGCTGGAAAGGAGGATATCATAAAATGATTGAGAAAGGAGTAATATCGAGGAGAATCTTTGCTCGACGAGACCAAACATAGCCAACTCTTGTCAAGTTGGTAACCCAGTGGCCATATGCATAATACCATATATGCGTTAATTAACGTACTGCTTTAACTAGGGTGAACACTACTAATGTTCTGGGAGTTTCCCGTGGTTACAGCTGTGCGATAACTAACGTAAGGTTTGTGTATACGGCCATCAGTCCCGACAACGAAACGTCGGATCTGAATAACTTCACTGATTGAAGAGTCATAAAGTATTGTGCCAATGTACTAATGAGCTGCATGGTAGTTCATAGCACGCATTCTATGGCGCTACAGACTGCTGATTGCTGAATGTGATAAACATTCCGTTTACTTTTTCCCTAATCCAGCGTTACTCGAGAAAAAAATTATAATGTCATATTAACCATTAACAAAGATTAAGCCGGCTAAGTTGCCCTAATGCGCAGGGTGCCATTCATGTTTGTATGTTCGCTTATCTATGCCAGTCTATCGTCGACACACTGGTGTAAACGGATCGCATAACTAAAATACAATTAGTGAGGGCGAAAATATACCACTGAACTTTTGTAGCGTGGTAAATAAAGCATTTTTTGTCCATTTTGAAAAAAACCCACAAAAAACTGGTCTAGTTTGACACTGTACCATCAAAGTATTTACCAAGCCATTTAAATCCAGCCCATCTTTAGAATGTCATCATCTGGTAACGACTGTATCACGTCGGCTGGGTAGCCCAGAAAGAGAATGCCAGTCTCTTGGTGCGAATTTTAGACGCAAGTTCGAATCTCGTTGGAGGCAGGTTCACCTTAGACGTTCTTTCGTTGTATTTCAAAGGCACCCACTTGTCGGCCGCGTGGCAAGGGTTCAAACCTCGTCTCTACATAGCGATAATCGTGCTGAAAATAGGGCGTTGAAACCTGACACAAACAAACAAACGAACAGACACAAACATAATATCCCAAGTGCCAGTTTTCTTAGGTCATTATCACCTTTAACCCCTTCGTTACGTCATGTTTTGCAAGTGCTGACGTCACCAAATATCCCTGATTTCATTAGGCTGTATGGCGCGCGCTGTGAGCCTATTAAAGGGCGCGAACGGGAATATCTTTTAGGAGCAGGGACAGCTACTTTTGGGATGTACATTTATATCCACGCGCTGTATTGCATGGCTCATCCAAGGGTCGCAAGACCTGCAGCCATATGAATAATCCATACGTTATGCAACGCACTGAGCCATCGAAGGTAAACACTACTAATGTTTTGGGAGATTTCCGTGGTAAGCGCGGTGTGTTAACTAACGTAAGGATTATGCATGCGATCACTAAATCTGTTTCAAGACTCTCCATATAAATGTATATTTATGTAAATGATCATGTCTCCGGTGTAGACAACGAGACAGCCTCTTTTCTCTCCTTGCTAGACACATTATTAAAAGTATTTTTTTCGGCGCCCATTTTTCTTCATCCCAACTTTCATCTACGGGTCAGGTGTATGCGTTCGCCTGCAACGAACTCGAATCTTTACGCAGGCAACACGATGCCAAGTAGGATGGAAAGGACGTAAAGCAATATCAGCCTATTCGCATGTTCCCCTCCTTAATTTTTGTTCCCTTTTGCAAAATCAGAAATTATGGCCTTCAGCAAATATTAGCATCAACCTATATCAGTGTATTGAATATCACGACCATCAAAAAAATAAACTCAAGTGATGTCTAAGGTATGAGCAGGAATGAAAACATTTGCCCTGAAGTGAATGGATGGATGGAAAGCAGGATGCAATGTTAACAAAAGGGTAAGGATTGCTATTCCACCACTCTCATTTGCTAGAAAATCGGACTGTTGCTTTAGATTGCTAGATTATTCTGGCGGAGTGGGATTCAGACACGGATAGAAAGAAAGAAGAGAGAGAGAGAGATCGAGAGATAGAGAGAGAGAGAGAGAGAGAGAGAGAGAGAGAGAGAGAGAGAGAGGACAGAAAAAGAGGGATAGCCACTTGGAGAAGTTCTTTTCTGAAGCAGACAGCACAGAATTAGCTCCTGCAGAATTATGCATTATTCTGCAGCAAACTTCGGCCTACAGAATCTGATGCTATTCACAGCGGCCAAGATACGAATTTCAATATTAATAAAAAACATTTGACTTCCACAAAGAAGTGATTTGTGAAAAGTGGAAGGATAGGAAGACAAAAAACAAAAAATAAAAAGACGGATGTACTTTTAATCAGATAAAAACAGCACTGGCCTTCTTTACATTCCACAGTCCCGGGGATATTGAGAATATTGAAACTGCCGTGAAAGCGTCGGCCCGGGAAATAGATGGCGATTCAGTATCACCCTCCGTCCCCGCGGACCAATAAAAAGCCAACGACTCATTTATATCAATTCCAAAATCTAAGGGGCCAAAACAGAAAAGGGAAAGCGAGATACGAGGACTAATCACATAAACCCCTCGTAAGCATCGATGTTTACTAGCCCACAAGTCCGGGATCGTTCAGCCGCTGTAATTGGGAGTCCGAATTCTTAGACCCGACTCACTCCAGCTCGTAGCTAGACCAGTGACAATTTTCTTTCATGAAGAGAGATTACAGGCAACATAAAACACTTAGTCCAGTCTACTTAGGAGGACCTTCCTATTGCCATACCAAACCCTAAATATTTTCTTTCCTGAACCAAACATTCATGCAATATACACTTAAAGATCTATCCCAAAATAGCTGGTCCTCAGACTCTACCTCCTATCAATTAACTCGCGACCACTGGTGATGGGCGAGATCCGAACCCTAAAGTGTGTCTGGATTCGAATTCTCAGATTCACAGAATATAAAGTAAGAAATACTTAGCATATTAAAATTTATATCGCTTTCCAACTGTACAGGTGTAACCTTTTAGCTTTACTTAAAATGAAAATACGTTGTGAAAAATATTATGTGATGGTGATTCCACTGACACTCTATGAAGTACGAGCAAAATTTCCATATCCCTCCTCTCGTCGGGACTGCATCCATCAACTCCTGGCTCCGGAATAGAATCTTGTAGGAATCGAATCTGCCATACCCGAGAGATCACCCTTCCAACGAAAAATACAAAATGACCACCTCTGTGTCACTGCACTGGTACTTCTTCGGCCACTCTCATGGAATTCGCGCAGAACGCAAGCTACGCTAGGAAGAACGCCAACTTTTTAGAAGAGGTAGGGAAAAGAGAGAGATATAGATAGATAGATAGATAGATAGATAGATAGATAGATAGATAGATAGATAGAATATTCTTTATTTCCATTTAGTTCAGGTACAATATTTCACACACTATACCTTTGCAGGAAATTATAGAATGACATTGCAGACATTTAACCTGTTACACAATGACCGAAAATAATTGGTGATATCTCGTCTTACTTACAAGATGAGTGGATAATAATTAGGACTGGGGATAATAATTAGGACTGGTGCTATAGTTTAACATTTATAAGTGGAAACTACATAACTTGATGGACATTATTAAATCTGTCTATTATAGAGTTTACATCGCTGTCGCCATTTACGGTTGGAACCAATTATGGCTCTTATGCTGCAAAATTTAGCTAGGAATTTGCATTCTGAATTATTGAGGTGGAGCTTTTTTAAACCAGATGTAAACCTCTTATGAACATGGCCTAAACTACCTATAATTAGCACAATAATTTCACAATGATAGCCCATGGCATTGATCTCTAAAGAAAATGGGTAGTACTTGTCGAACTTTGATTGGTAAGATCGATCAATGTAGGCATCGAATGGTATCGCTATTTCTATCAGTTCGACTGTTTTTCTCTCTCTGTCAATCAGTGTTATATCTGGCCGCACCTCTCTTCGACAGAAACTACTAGTGTCACTTTCAAGCATGGATGGTGTGAGGGGGATGTCCTTCAGTATGGTCTTGTTTCTGTTTCTCTCTAATAATTATGTCCAAGATAGTATTGTGACGTTGCTAGTACATAAGATGGAATCTGGTGCAGCCGTTGAGGGCGTGTGATGCTGTTTCACCTGGATGATTGCAGAGCTTGCACGATTTGGTGTAAGTGTTGGGATAGTACAGATGTAACAGACTTTCAACTTCGAGGATCTGGAGACGACCGCGGGTGGTGAAAGAGCGAAGATAGATAGATAGATAGATAGATAGATAGATAGATAGATAGATAGATAGATAGATAGATAAATAGATAAATAGATGGATGGATGGATGGATGGATGGATCGATAGATAGAAAATAGATAGATAGATAGATAGATAGATAGATAGATAGATAGATAGATAGATAGATAGATAGATAGATAGATAGATAGATAGATAGATAGATAGATAGAAAGGTTAAAGAAAAGAAAAAAAAAACCCAACCATCTGTATTTTCGTGACATCAGTCGAAAACAGTGGATTATTATGGCCCTTCTCCTCCTCCTCCCTTACCCTTCCCCCAAGTCTTTCTCTCTCTGTCCTGACCTCCTAACAATGACTTTCTAGAAAGCGCCCAAAATGTCACGTGATGACTGACTCCGGCACTATCATTGCCCCCCGATGCTGCTTTTCCTGTTCCAATCTTCTCTCCCCCCCC
>JAWQUT010000024.1:1826981-1840967 GCA_033807755.1 Ellobium chinense
GTGTATGTATGTGTGTGTGTGTGTGTGTGTTTGTGTGTGTGTGTATGTGGGGTGGGGTGGGTGAGAGAGGGACAGAGGAAAAGACAGTGTGTGCACGTCCAGGTATACATGGGAGTATCTGCACGTATGCGTATTTTTCTTCATGTATTTCTGTAAAACATATCCATTGTAATCACTGTAACAAAGACACATTTCCTTGTGGATGAATAAACGTATCTTATCTTATTAGGTTCAGACATTGCTTAAGTGACTAGCTATGTCTATAATTGACTTTTAAATCATGCACGCTTGTGTATGCCCTTATGCCCAGCTAGCGTAGGCATTTTTATCTGGGTTAGATCCTCTATAACAGAAATAAAGCTACGACTCACCAATCATCTTTCCTTCACCCTCCTCTTTTCTTTTCACCTTTCTTTCCTCTTTTCATCCATCCATCCATCCACCCATCCACCCATCCATCCATCCATCCATCCATCCATCCATCCATCCATCCATCCATTCATCCATCCATCCGTCCGTCCGTCCGTCCGTTCACCCACCCACCTACCCACCCATCCATCCATCTGCCAGCCAGTCAGTCAGTCAGCTAACTTAAAAAAAAAAGACAATACTTACCTCTCCTGTTGCGGCCACATAACCCGTTATACCAATGTTGATAGGAAACCGGGGCTCTTGTGGTCTAGAAAAGAACATCAGCATTACAATTACCAAGAAAATTCAAATTAAAAGAAAATAAAATCTACTATTGTGGACCTCTACTCCATCCTTGCATCCCGTCTTCTACTATGGCTAATACTGGACTATCAGCCCATACCAAGTGTATGGGTTTCAGTGCATATAATTTACAGAACCGGTTTCTAACAAGCATAAAAGGAGTTGCAACCAATCCCAATAGACCTTGCAATACAGTTCTGGTTAGCCTCAAGGTAAGTCCTGTGATTTCCTGTGCATTCGCTCCTACACGCCGCTGGGGATTTCTGTTAATTATCAACTAAATTGTACACAAATATAAGTCATTGACTTCCATCGGGACCAACAAAATAGCTGTGTACTCACATCTCATCCGGCATTTTATTGAACTAGGGAAATTGATTTTGGTTTGTTTGGAAGTTTGAGAATAGGAGGTCCCTCTAGGAGACTTCAGTTACCGCCAAATAACTAACCGTCTATCGGTTATCAAAACAAAAACAAAACAAAACAAACAAAAAAATACGAGTGAAAAGCTCAAATAAACATTTCCTTATCAGGCTATGGATGGAGGTTGAGTCCACTGCAGTTATAACCACATCATCATCATCAACAACAAAAAAAAAAACCCCAAAACAACAACGACAACAACAACAACAACAATAACAACACCAACAACAGTAAGCCTATACAGCGGTTATNGGGGGGGGGGGGGAGGGGGGCAAGACATACAGACAAACTATGATGACAACATACTAAGGAAAAGAGACTGGGCGAGGCCAAAGCAGCTGAGATAGCAAGAGAGACAAAATTACAGAATGTGAGAGATGCAGCATGAGTCAACAGATACCCACCCTTCTCTGTTGTAAGAATCGTCGTTGTCGAAGTCTGAGGCTTGGAGGTCGTAGACCTGGGAGAACAAACCCTGGAGAAGAGAGGATGACAGCATTGAGTTTTTCGGTGTTTCTTTTTTTTTTTTTGCTCAGATTTTTGCTTTCTTGGCCTCATTCTGTAGGTTTCTTACAATAAAACTGCTTTTCTGGTCGAGGAAGTTTGTCTTGTCATCTGGAAGAAAAATTCAACGAAAAGTTTCTTCCTCTCTTTGTTTTTACAATTGTTTTTTATTCTTCAGGGTGTCATTAATGACCATAAAGAAATAAAGAAGAAAAGTATGACTTCTTGAAGGCGGTTAAGATATCGTTGTCTGTACAATGGCTGATCCCAATTAATGATGTTTCCGTTTTCAAAATGTTGCTTGACAATGCTTTTTAAAAAAAATGTATTGCTAACATTACAATCTGAACTTAGCAGAGTGCTCCACCCTCCTTGTCTGAGCTCTCAACCCAATATTTGCTATATTATCTTCACTACAAAAGCGCGCAATCTTGTGGCTCCAACTGCCCGCTGTCTGTGGACCCCCAGCCTCTCCTCCCTTACGTCACTACCTTAGATCTTCTTAGTATTTTCAAATTTGTCACTTCAAAACTGTTCTTTTGGACCATAAAATGGCGGGCACAAGGACTATACAATATTCATTTGCGCTGTCCAGTTCCTTACCCTCATAGCTCTTAGCCCCATATAAACAGTATGACATGCAAAAACAAACTCACACTGAACATTGAGACTGTACTACAATTACGTAAACATCTTCAAACAACAGCAATATTCGTTATACATTACACGCTTTTAAACATATAGGGTAAAGCGACAGGTAAAAAAATTGAAGAAAGATGTCTTGGAAGCTCCGTCTGAGACGATAACAGTACAACACCTGTCAAAGAACAAACACTTAAAATTAAGTTGCAAGCTATGTACGTACATTATTCTGCTCCGCTAAGGACAACGGCTAAGAGAATGAGAAACTTGTAAGACACACACAAACAAATACAGAATTTGATGATTACAAAGGTAATGTTGCCGATCTGTTTCGTTGCTATTAACATTGTCCTTGTTAACCTATAACGTCGCATTCTGAAAAAAAAAATGAAATCACGCATAAATTATACTGGAATAATCCTGATCAGAATTTTAAACTGGTTCTGATGAGATAAGCATGAATGAAATTTAGGAAAAAAAACAAAAACAAAAAAAAATTCTCAAGAATTTGGTTTCTTATTGCTAACAATAATTTTCAAAGACAATCTCATGATAGTTGAGACCTCATTTTAACACAGCACCATTTATTGTTATGTCAAAATGGGTGATAGATACTTCATATTATACGGTGTATCTTACTCTTGTCAGAAATAATCTAGTATGTGAACACTGGTATTTCACGCAGATCTGCACGGATGCCAGTTAATTACTAAAGATTGCATCCTCCGCCTTGCCCACCTCTTATGACATTCTGATACCCCAAACATTACATTTGTTTTGGTGTTGTTGCAGACCCTTATTTCATGGACATTTTCCCCCTCTACTTATAACGCCGTTTAGCCTACTCCTCTATTTAACCCGACGTAACATGATGCGTGAATGACCCATGCAACACATTATACTGATAATATAGAAAAGTCTTAATACTCTTCCGCAAAGGGCTAGTTTGAGTTATATTTGCAGCCAGCTAGGCCTTCAGACGAAACCTAAGAGGTCGCTGATTCGATGCCTGGAGAAACTGGGATGTTTAAACTGAACCTCTAACAAAGATGTTAATTTTAAGACCCTTTTGTGTCTGTAACTTATCAGTATCTTTCAGAATACAGTACTATGTGCAAGTATCTATGCATGTTCCGTCAGATGTGCTGTAGACCTCTCCCCTCCGACAGTAATGTGAAAATTAAGTTGTCATGTACTCACGTACATGCATAAATATAACCTTACAAAGTCGAGGTTTAATGGGACCAGCTCAGAAATTCCAGTTTGTGAGAATTCAAAATAGCAAAGGTAACTTCAATATACAAACATAAGGCAGCGTGTAGACGAAGAATTTCATTATATGAGGTTCTACTGTTTTACGTAGACAGGTTGCAAAGGATTATAAGGGACAGGGGTAATTATTTGAATAACAGCCTAATAAGTCCATATTAATTTTTTCATTAAATTTAAGCCGCGTATATTTTTCAGTTCGTCTGACAGTTTCTGAGAAAACACGATGTCGGGATTTTCACCCTGGGCGCGTCGCCATTACTGTGTGACGTGCTGTATGACGTATGAAGTGAGTTAAGCTTGCAGACGATTAGCTTTTCTCGCCTTATGACGTAACACAGCACGAATAAAGTAGGCGTACAGAGAGTGAAAATCCGAACACTCCAGCTAGCAGTGTTTTCTTAGAAATGGTCAGACAGAAGGAACGTGTACACGGTTTAGAGTTTTTTGAAAAAAATAATGTGGACTTGTTAGACATTGAAGCAACGATCTACCCCATCCCCTTAAATAGCAAAACAAAACAAAGTTTGTCATGACCAGCCTAAAATCAGTATCTTTCTATCAAAGCACGACACAAGGTGACACGTGCTTTAAATGATTTTTTGTTTGTGTGTCTGCTGATGAACTTCTTTTTCTAAGAAGACCAAACAATACCACAATACCGACTAAACTTTAACGATTTGTTAACAAAATAGTTAAAAGAAATGATACTCAGTATTTTTGCCTTTGATTATTAAGTCCATCTCGCTTCTTTTAAGTAATAATGACACGAGACTGAAAGAAAATGATGCCATTTGCATAATGGATCAAATTCAAAAGCACCGAATCAGACAGTTGCTTTCTCCATTCCGCCACTCCGGTCTTAGTTTTCACACAAAAAGACTCTGTTGTATCGATCAATGTCTAGCAAATCATTGTGATTGAAGTCAAGGCCGTTTATCGTCTGGTACTTGGCTAACAGTTTGTGTATTCTCCTTTCCAAAAAGAGTGCCATGCAAGGGACATCACTTAATCATATGCACGTAGATGCCTTTTCTCTTGCACCATAATAATTGTAATCAAGGTGTACAATAAACTGAACAGGGCTAGCACTTTTTATTTTTTTGGTCTTCATGAAAGGTTATCTGGTTAACAGTAGTAAAATTAAAGAAAATGAATAAATATTATAAAGTTGCAAATATGTGGTAGTTTGAAACGTGCACGCCCAGGGTGGATTAACATTGTGCGGGGCTGCTCTTTGACGGGAAAATTGAAAGCTGTAGTCTAAGCGTTGGTAGCAAAGTAATTCCTAAGGGAGTGAACAGTGTTCCTCTTGTTTAGTACACTTTTGTTTTGTGCCCATTGTTAGAATTTCATAAATGTGATGACAATGAGAACGACAACAATGACTATTGCATGAGCATCAAAACTCCAAAACTTAAAGATCAGTTATGCCATAATTACAGATTCTTCGTGTCAAACTGTGGAAATCGAGAATCAGACTAATCAGTGGAAGTGAAGTAAATACACATTCATTTGTCGCAGATGATGACGTGGTCACACACTGATGAATCGTCCATGCTGACGTATAACGTCGCATTCCACAATGACAAAAAAAAAAAAAAAAAGGGNAAAAAAAAAAAAGCGTGTGTCTGTGTGTGTTTGTGGAAAGAGGTGTTTGGGGGTTTATAGGACACTGGAATCGAGGACAATCTTTTTACTGATACTAAGTCACCTAATTCTTGATGAAATTGTCACGTCTTACAGTTTTTAAACTCGTCCAAGAGTTTTGATATTATCATCAAAACCGACCAACGACTCCTGGCAAAATGATATTCCAATTTGCACTTGATCTAATTTGTGAAATAAGTCCACATGGACGAATTATGAAGTAGGAAGTAAGAACTTCCAAAGGCGTTTAAGAAAACCCTGAAGGAATAATGCAGCCTTATAAAAAGCGAACAATACTAAAAAGAACTATAATACAGGCGCTGGGGCAAGGAATATTTGACACAGAAGACATGTGCCAGCATGACTGACCTTTAAGTCGACCACAAAATATAACTGGAGTATCAAGAAAGCAGAAATACACAATGAAAACGCATACATGACATAATGAAGCCGTGATCAAGAAACTATTGTACAAGCAAAGATACAGGAATAAAGAAAAAAAAACCACACCAAAACAACCTTACAGACGCACACCAAATTCACAAATCACGATTTTACCCATGATGACATTTAAATTTTGCTTCTTTCAAACTATACTTTCGATTTACGTGTCGTCTCTTCGTGATGACATTTAACAACCGAGATACGCAATCTGAGTTTTCTATCCCCAGCAATCTAGAACTCGAGCCATAATGTCCATGCATTATAACTGTGTAGCCCGGCTGATCTGACCCTTAAGAATGTCAAAACATCTCCTATACAGTCAACCTTCTTAATCGCAACTTCACGAAAATATGGACAAAAGCTGGCAGTTGTACGAGGGACAGAATTTCGTAACATTCGTTTTCCGATTAACGTCACAAGGGCAACTGCCATATGTGGAATATCATTCAGCGAGACTTATTATATTTATTTTATCATGAACACATTGTTGATGATTTCATTTATATACGAGAGGTTTCGTGACAACTCTCATTACATCCACTTTCACCAATGTGAGTGTTTCTACATGTAGATCTATTTTCTTTTCCTGCAACTAGGCTAAAATAGCAGATTTAATTGAAGCGAATATAGTTTCCCTCGTCCACTTATTTTTCTAATTCCTTTCAGCCATACAAAGGGCATTTCTATTACTGTCTTCATTTTTATTACGTATGCAAACAGCAGTCTCACGCGATGGTGAATAACGTGTGTTTCGCAACCCCTCATATACAAGTATAATCCAAAAGCAAAATTGATGCCATGTTCAAGCGATTGTGAATTTGGTGTGAGCACTTGCAACATGGGGTCATCACCGTATTCTCATCAATTTGTTTGTCCTGGTCACTCTGAAAACACAAACGCATACATTTGAAAGACACGTGAAAAACAATTATGTGAGGTTAAGTTAGACATAGTTATCAACACCAGGAGGACTAAGGACATGTGGAATTGCAACATAAGTGTGGCCCGGCCTCGCAGAGTGTCAGGATTTAAAGGGCCGAAAAGAGAGACTATGTTTTCACGACGATAATGGCTTCAACGGCAGGCCTCGCCGTGACATTGGTTCTAGAATAGCGCTTGAGACACGAAAAGAATACCACCGTGGGCGCACACATGCTGGAATTCATGTTGGTATACTGGATCGTTTGAAAACACCATATACAAAACAATATTTCTACTGACTGTCTGAACGGAGTACATCCTCTAAGAACTTCCGACTCTGTCACTCTTCGCAATATACGGCTTTCTAAGATATGTAAAAGGCGAGATTAAATTAATTAGACGCACTCATCGACAACATAACACTTCTTGGAATCGTGATCTATGGGAGGCCCAGCCTTTCAGAGTGTCAGGGGTTATACGAGTATCAGATCTGAGCTCTCACTTTATGCGACTGGAGTTCTTCCTATGATGACATTTTTTTGAAATTCTTTCGCTCTCTGCAATAGACAGTGTCCTAACAATGTCAATGTAAGCCAGACACAATCATTTTTTTTTTTTGGCCCCGATCTATGATGCCGTGCAACGGTAAAATACTGTATAATCATGTAACTATAATACGATTATACGGAGGTTTGTCTTTGCACGGCAATAATAGGGCTTTATATCGTGAACTTTAAGCAACCACCCAAATCGTCTAGGTGATAAACAGCGTTGACTCCACTTATTTGCAACTCGAAAGCAAGGAAATTGCAATTTAGAAGTACTGCAATTATCCAGTGGTTTTTATTGGAACTAGCTGACAAAAAGACTGAAGTCAGAAAGCTGCTTCTATTCGCCTCATAATCTATCCATAAAAATTCCATACTACAGTTATGTGACTCCTCCAGGTCGAGACGCCTCGGCCATGATGTGAGGTTTAAAATAATAACAACAATAATAAGACAGCATTTTCGAGTTTTTTTTCTCATACAGTAAAATGAAATTAACGAGCGTCTGCTTCCACCAAGAGCCGAAGCATCGAATGGCAAACTTATTATAGCACACACGTATCACTGTGCGAAAGCAAGCACTCGATACCCCGCAGAAGCACTCAGAATCTTCGCAGACATTTGAGGAGGGGTGGCAACGTCGAATAGGGATTAGCGTATTCGCATGGAATTACTATTCGAATAGATTCTCCTTCTTTCGGCCATTTGACTGTCAAGCTGAAATCACTACATATTAAAAAAAAAAGAAAAGAAAAGATGAGGCTGCAGGAAAAAAAAGAATTCTAAAATTCCCATGACTTGCTGGTGTATATAAATATATTAAAGCAGAGAAAACAAAATATTCCCATGTGACTGTTTTTAACTGGCATTTTCAAGTTTCATACACGATCTTATAAACAAAATAGATATCTATTCGCTCAGATGTAAGACTGGAATGACTAAGTGAGCATCTGTTGAATAATTTATTTCAGAAGATGAAAACCAATTTGGAATAAAAGAATTCAGGGGAATGTAGACATAAATTCGATCTGACATTGTCAAACTGCATTCGACTATATGCGAATGCCCATCGCTATCTTCTGGCCAGACGTATCGTTACAACTCGTTATTTCCGTTATTTCGGCGATGGCAGACCTGAAGCTTTTCTATCCAATTTCAGTAACACTCGTTAAGCAAAATACTTCTTCAGGGATAGAATAATCCCTTCCCAACCAATCCCCTTCCTACAGAACTCATAGAAAATTGTCATGAAAAAGGAGATCTTTCGGCTATAAATGCCAGAAGGATAGAAAAAAAATTCATCCGAGACTTTTTCTTCAATGATAATAAGAGGCTAAGCCTGATGAGATGGAGGCAATCCCTTTCAACGCAGCGCGCAACAGGCGAATCTTTTCACTGTCTGCTATTCGTCAATATCTCGGTCTTCTCAAACTATAGGGAAGGACAAGCGATTTTAGAGCAATGAAACGGACATCAAACCCCAGCAGGCAGATGGCTTGATATTAAATGTCTTACAACGTTTTCCATTTCATTACAAGTTTTTCGAACCATGAGAAATGCCAAAGGGATTGAACTTGCCTTTCAGACTTGAAAGATAGCCTTCATGTTCACAGAATACACTCAGAGAACATAATATACACTATTACTGGCTTCAGCCTCAGCACAGATGCCAGGGCCGCATGTATCTCGTGGGAGATCTCCAGCAACCGTTTAGGAAGAACCTCACATCCGGCAATTTATTTTTGGGTCATGTACTTCCAACAGTGTACAGTAAGCAATAGCTGAATGTTCATCTACTTAACTTCGCCCATTGATCTCAGCCCAACGTTCCTCTACATTAAAGATCATCAAATTTTATTGGTAAACCAGTGCCACAGCACTTGAAATTTTTCCATTACAACAAAAGATGTAGGTTTACGTCATTGTGCGTCCAATTGTCATTCACCATTTAAAACGCAAATGAAAGCTTGGACTTTGTCCAAAGCTGTGAGGTTCTGTGTCCTGCTGGCAGACAGCCCAAATATATGCTTTACAAAACAGTCCTCTTCCAAAGGAACCAAAGGGGCACTTTAGGCAATGCTAACAGACACTGAGAGAAGGTTCTGGGAGACAGCGGTTCCTGGAAGAGGTGAGCTGAATCCATGAATTCAGAACACAGCTGAAAAGTAAGTAACCTTTCGTTGAAAATTCAAGGTGAAGGCACCCGCCCGCATCTTCCCAGAAGAATGATCATGTGGAAATTCCCGTAAGCCTCAAAATCAAAAGTGCATTTACCTTTGAGGCATCTTCCACCAATAACACCTGGCATCGTTGGCACTGCAGCAGAGACTGAGTGTGCATCATGATCTTATGGATTAGGTTGGCTACGTTGCTCTGCTCCTCGAAGATGACTCGGGCGAGATCCAGTAAAACCTGAAAAGAAAAGATGTGAGACATAAAGGTAAGTCTTCTGTCATGTTGCTCGTGAGGTCAAATATGAGCACATAGATCATATCGACAAGTCACCTCTTCTGCTTCAGGAAGCATGCTGAATGGAGAAAGCAATCAAGAACCTCCACTACAGTCTGTCAGCTGTCCATCTCGGGATATAACTTTCAAACTGCATGCTGATTTTTTTCTCAAGACTTTTTCAAACTAAAACTCGTACGACAAAAGACGCTATTACACTCTGTATAATGACAGCAGCCGATCTTTTGTAGAAATTCTTGGAATGAAGTCTGGACAGCACTTGTATCTCCGTCAAACTAACGATGTAACTGGCATCACATGACCCACAGGGATATTATAATTGCAGTGGCATAACTACAAAATAAACCTTGCGGCCATAACGCCCTTGTATTCCAAAGAATATCATTACACGCTGCAAGCAATATGCTTTGGAGCCATTACGCCTCTGTATTTGTAAGAATATCGCTGCAGGCTGCAAGCATGTTCTGCCTAATTAACATTTAACATTCAATGGACTTATAGTTCCCATTTTATGCACTTTGTTTCTTTCTGGCCCTCTGGCTTGACGTTCCACCATTAAAAAATACTTTTCTGCACGTCGATTTTTGACTTGGTGTTTCAGCACGCCTAGACTCAATTGATCATCTCTGAAACATCCTCGAAATCTTAAGATCAAAATCTTTATTTATTATAAAATCCCTTGTCTCAGTCCATTACTATAAATTAGGACCTGTCGTACTACGATTGACGTCATCTACTCACTGTCCACTTAATCGCAACATGTGCTTTCCACAATCGTAATGTCTGGTTTACACGAGGCAAGTTTAATAAGTTTATTGTACATGCCCAGACCGTGCTTGATGAGGACAGTCAAAAATACGAGATAAACCGTGTCGAATACTCACACGCATATTTCTTGATCACATTTTTCCCCAATATTCTTGAAAAACTGCGAATAAAATGAGTCCACAGACGTATTAGCCGAAATACGCAAGGATGCAACGTAGGGGCAGTTTCGAGTCGCAGTGACCGATATTTTGTTTAATGGCTTAGTCGATATTTTTCGATGACTGATAGCGATACTGTGAAGTCAAAATGATTTCATGAGACAGCGTTAGCTACCGAAGGCAAAGTCAAATGTGTACCCACTGGGCAATCAAAAGACAGATCCATTCAGTCTGATTTAAGAATTTACACGGTCTTCGCTTCGGGCGTAGAAACTCTGCATGTTACAAAGAAATTGGATGGGTGTACAGAGTTACTGTACTGAGAAGGCGGTCTGAAAACTGTAGAAAGTATAAAAGGCCTAGAGTAAATACAGTACTACGTTAAAAAAAAGATAAACGGTAACAACTGCGTAACATTATTTACAATGGCAGTATAGATAAACACTATCGACTAACTCAGCTTATGAAAGTAAAATACTTCTGCTGATGGCCAGTATCGAGGACACGCCCTGTCGAGACTGACTAAGGCACAACCCTATCCTGAGCCTGAAAATCCTCACTCCTCCCCTGGTCTACCCACTACCTCCTCGTGAGGACACACGACAAACATGCAAGTTACACGTCACGTCGACCATGTAAATCATCTTTACAGTATCATCTTTCCGATGTCAGCCAATGGTTACTCATGGGATAAAACCTCTCCTTGACCTATTGGTAAGAAGCTCTATATCCCTGTATTAATTGCAACAGCTGAAAAAAGCGGTCAGGACGCGGGCTTAGAGTGGCGGTCAATGAACTGACAGTAAAAAAAGAAGATCAAAACATCATCAAATAAGAGCGGATTAAAAGAACAAGACAAACAGATTATGAACAACAGAGCTGAAGAAATCATAAACATCAGTACTATCACCAATCTAGTCGACTATCATCTCATACTGTATAAAGAAAACTTTCCTTCTCTCGCTGACTTCTATTCATAAACACTACAGGACGTATTATTTATTAATCCGTGGTTTCGTCCAGAAACATTTGGGATAGAAGATTTCAAGGGAAGTTTTGAAATTTGATACATCAAGATCTACATCGTGATCCAGCACGTGAAAACAGCGTATTTGGCATTTCAGAGAATGTAGTTTCTACACATGCAAACAAAGGTGCCATTTCCCTTGTCATATAATTTGACAAGGGGAAGCATTTCGACTGCGTGAAACTAAATTTTAATGCTGTAAAGAAGATGCAGAACCTTATGGTGCGCAGCTGATTACCGATTTTGTAGTGTGCGTTCAGCAGACAACATCTTGCATTGCAGGGTTCCCTGGCAAGCTTGTTTTAACTAATACTTGCAGCACCCCCACCATCATTACCGTTACCCTTATCACTCACACTGTCAAATCATCCTAACCATCCTACTACCACACTATAGTATCTAGTACTACTATTACTATTACTTTTCCACAACATCATCATCATCATCATCATCGTCATCACCACTAGTGTTCAACTACTGCTACCATACACAATCATCAGTGGTATCACAGAACATGCGGACCCAATTAAGTGGGTCTTTGACTTTTAAAAGCCTGACAAACAGACGGGCCATCATGCTACGTAAGCATTTCACCGTTACAAGTTATACTAATTTTTGAGTTTTTCACATCCGGAAAGGCGTTAACTACTGCTGAGGTTCCATGCAGCATTTTTCGTTGTTTTTTTTTTCAGCCACAAGCTGGGCTTTTCGAATGAACCAGTTTCCACACTTAAACTAACATGACCATCAGTTCTTGATGTATACCCTCAACATCCTTTTGCGGGTCACCTTTTTTAACGACTGTTTCTGATGAAGAAAGAGGTTAAATTTTTTGACTGTGATGAACCACAGTGACCCGTCAACACCAAGTGTTGCAATACAGTCTCGGGTCGCTCCAAGAGGTCATTTCCCTCATGACATGAACTGCGACGACCAATCCCAACCCATCGCGTCTTCTGCCAATCCTAGCCCCGTACGAATCATATTCATTCACCCTTGCAAATCGGCCAGACAGGACAAATAATCCCGCACATGCCATGACCTTAGAGTGAGGCTGAAAGCGCGAATGATTCAATAATGCTTATGGTTATTGGTAATCAAGATTTGTGATGGGAAAAAACAGAGCTCCGAAGTAAATGAGAAGGGCAGCAAAATAAAATTCCAATTCGTACGTGTTTCCTAACTTTCCAAGATGTCAGGTTGGTCTGCCTGTTTTTTAATTTTCATTTTGTGACCTATGTCAGATTCGCGACAGCGGGGCACAAACTATTTCGACTGCTTTTCATCATGCTCTCTGGACAACACGTGGTAAGAACTAGCACTCCTAAAGCAAACGAAATGAAAATGGAAAAGAAGAATCAATGGAAGAAAGAAAGGAAGAAAAAGAGAGAATAAAGAAAGAATGGATGAAAGAAAGAAAGAAAAAAAACCAACTCTCTTCTTGGCATGAAAACACCAGAGAGCAACTTAATTTCCGTTTTCACCCTTTCCTCTTACCCCAGCCGCTTCCTCCATCGGGCGTGTGCCTCTCATATTGCCCTAGGAGAGGCAGGGCCCTTTTCAGAGTAAAGTACATATCTATGCATACATAATCATCACCCGCCACTCACGCCTATCATAATTGTCTTCCCCCGTGTGACCTATTCTGCGCTCTTAACACCCGCAGTCTGCATGCCTGATCATGCGCCCAGTTATGAAGAGTGGTCTGTGCCGAGTCTCCAGTGGTGAAGCGTATCTGCTACCAATATTCATCCCGGCGTGATAAGGAGATACATGTGATACAGGAAAACGTTGCGAATTCAGATTTCAGGAGACAAGGTTAGAAATTCGAGGTTATGAAGTATTCGAGTTCTTAAGATAAAATTTAGGACATAGAACAAAAGGTCGACGTTTCCCCACAAACAGACGAGGAATTCCGTTATGTGAGATTTGAGGTCGTGAACTTCTGGAGTTTATGTATTATATAAAATGCTCCGCATTATCTTTTGTACTTGGTAGGTACTCTCCATCCTGATTTTCATTCGTGAAAGGCTGTACATGTTTTGTACGGCTTACTATTTATGGCTATCTCATGAAACACGCACGCTTGACCAGATCTAAATAATATATTGTTATGGCTTATACATCAAGACCAGAGCCTGGCAAATATCAGGCAGGAAAAAGGAGACACCAGGCGCGTAAGGAAGTCTGACAAAGGGCATTGTGATAGATATCCACAGTTATTTGGGATAACGAAACGAAGTCCATACGCACTCATTAGAGCACTAGATGCCCAGGGGATCCTGTCACTAAATCACTTGTTACTGGCGCGGCTCCTGTTCTCTAGTCACGGGTAACAAGACTTTATAGTGGTTTCTTTCCAAAACCGGATGCTTTATGTTGAGAGGAGGGCTTAGGAAAATAATATGGAGATCAATATATGGCACATTCTGCGTTCGTATATATATAT
>JAWQUT010000024.1:1843661-1855542 GCA_033807755.1 Ellobium chinense
CACTCCTCCCCTCCCCCTCAAATCCTCAGAAGAGTTTCGAAGCAAAAGTAAAAGGGTGATAAATTGCTTGTCCATACGATGTTCGTGCGAGGCAGGGGGGAGGTGGATTTGTGCCGAACGTCCGACTTAAGCACAAGGCGGAAAGGGAATGGGGTCAAAATGAATGAACGTTGCTAATCTGTAGACAACGCCTCCGTCCAATATAATCTTTCCCACTTCATAAAGAAGAAAGAGATGATGAAGGAAGAAGGAAGTAGGGAGCGAAGAAGAAGAAATATGAAGAAGGAGCAGGAGTCGAGGAAGCGGGAGAAGAAAGAGAGAACTTGTTTATCATTAGATTAATGCTGATTACTTTCTTCTTGGATAAACTCTTGGCATTTTCATTTCATAACAGTTTAGCAATCAACGACGGAATTTGATGATGTCGTTCCCTGGAGGGTTTGTGTATGCCCTGTTATAAAACTTTGTGACAGACAGATAGACAGACAGACAGACAGGCAGGCAGGCAGGCAGGCAGGCAGGCAGGCAGACAGGCAGGCAGGCAGGCAGATAGACAGATAGTTCGAGAGAGATGGAGAGGAGAGAGGAGCAAGAGAACACACAATGAAAAAAAAAACCAAATAAACTACAATATTTATAGGGAGAAGAAGAGAGGAAAGGCTGGGACGATGAAAAGCGGATGAAATAAAAACTGACAGTCAAAGAGCAACAAAACAAAGCAGATGTACGTGAAAGCTTAGGAGGCCCACCTGAAGGTATTCATTGGCTAATTACTAGTCGGTCATAATGGCTTTAGCATCCATACGAGCCGCCACCTATTTACTCTGCCCGCTTTGGCCCTTTCTTTTGCCTGCAGATGAAGCGAGTTAAGCCGGGTCTAGTCTAACCCCGTTACGCCACGCTTCTCTCTTCGACAGGTCTTTCATCGATAACAGGTTGGTTCTCACCAGGTCTTGAGCAGTAAAAACGTCTAACACCTGAACCTCTAATTATGCTTGTGTGTGAAGATGGGTGGGTCTTCAGTGATTTCATTTGCGGGGACTTGGTCCGTTTACCATAAGATTCTCTCCCGTAGAAGGAATGTTACTGAAGACAGTGTATGCCTAGTCTAGGTCTCGGTTGGGAAACCCTGATATGCTGTCAGATTACACACTTTTGATACCTTCATTTCTACTTGGCTGGTGGGATGAAAGTAGATTTCGTAGATCTCAGAAGATGCTACATACGGCGTGCTGAAATTTGGCACGGAGAGCACAGATCATTGGCCGTATGCATTTATAAATAATCATTAGGTTAGCTAACGCACTGCGGTAACCACGGGAAACTCCCAAAACATTAATAGTCTTTACTGTCGTTAACGCAATATCTTAATTATTGTATGGATTATGCATACCGCCACAGTTTTTTAATTGATAGCTCATTAATTGCATATTTAGAGATCATGAATGTCATAGAGTGATATGAATACAATGGAGTGCGCAGCCATGAAGGTCATATAATGAACAAATCATGAAAGTAGCAGAGGGAGAAATAATGAACGTCATAGACTGATGAATCAGGAAACTCACCGAGTGCAAGGGAAATAAATGTCTTTGATGATGAACAGGGAAAGACATACGGTGAAGAACCATGAATATCATAGAATGATGAACCATAAATGTCATAGAATGATGAACCATGAAAGTGACAAGTGAAGAACCAAGAATGTCACAGAATGACCAACCATAAAAGTCACAGGTTTAGAAATTAGGAATGCCACAGCATGAGCACCATGAACGTCAAAGCGAGAAAAACAATGAATCATACAGTTTGAGCATGCATGACTGTCACGGAGTGAGCATCTATGCAAGCCACACAGTGAGGAACATGAATGTCATAAAATGAATTAACAACCATGAAAGCCACAGACTGACAAACCATAATGCCATAGAATGGGGAACCATGAAAGCCAGAGAATGAGGAACCACGAATGTCATAGAATAAGAAACCATGAAAGACACAGAACGAGAAACCATGAACGTTACAGCGTGAGGAATCATGGATGTCATGAGACGAGCAAACTATGAATGTCAAAGCGTGAGGAACCATGAAAGCCTGGGTATGAGCTAGCATGAATATGAGAATTCACGAAAGTCTTGGAGTGAGCAGCCACATTCGCTTCCTGTTATAAAAGGGGATCGGACAGTAGAAAATTCGCCAACACGCTCGCTATATAAGAAACTGCCAATGATATATTAACCCGAGGCCAGAGATACAGTCAGTTTAAATCAAGCTGGCTTGCCGCTTTTCAGCACTGGGACCTTTCTTCCAGATTAAACACACGGTGCTGACAGACCAGGGCGGGGGTCTGTAGACTACCTGCCATCATCAGGTCTTCGTTTATTGAGTCTTCCTACGGGTCATAATACGCTGGCAGCCATTCAGCCTACAGGGTAAGGACTTAAGGGAAGGGTAGATGGGGAAGATATAAAACAGAGGGATGGGTAAAAACTTGAGTTTAGATGAAGGATGGAGAGGAGAGTGACAGGGGAGAGGGAAGAGGTGAGATGACAAGGAGGGAAACACGGATCAAATGAGATGTTTTCATGGAGAAGAAAAACTGCGGCACTTGCAGTATAACGCAGCAGCAGCAGTATCAGCAGCAGCAGCAGCAACAATAACAACAACAACAACAACAACAGGAGCAACAGCTGCAACAACAACAATAACAAACGAAGCTTAGTAAATCTCCTACTCAAGCAGTTCCCACTTGAGCAGTCTCTGTATCACTATTACCCAGGCAAGCTATCACTCATTAAAATGAAGTTTCCCAAAGCATGGAAAGCACGTGCTGCCACCGCCACTCTATAGTCACCATTCACGCAAAGACTATCTCTGAAACCTATTTTAGAAACAAGTGGTCTCAGTTAACTGAATAAGATGCTTTACCAAGAACATTATTGTGGCATAGAACAAACCGAAGATGCTCTATCAAGAACACTACTGTGGCATAGAACAAATCCACAGTTGCTTTACCAAAAACACTATTCTGGCATAGAACAAACCCATAGATGCTTTACCAAGAACACTACTGTGGCATAGAACAAACCCACAGATGCTTCACCAAGAACACTATTGTGGCATAGAACAAATCAAAAGCAAAAGACGGTAGCAACGGAGGCAGTAGACAGAGAAAAAGAGGATGGCAAACGAAACAGGAAAAAAATGAGACACAGGAGAAGGTAGAAGAGAAGGAAGAAGAGAAGGATGAACAACAACAACAACAACAACACAAAAATTAAGAGATGATGAAGGAGAATAAGAAAACGAAAACCTTGATTATCGACATGCTGATGTCAAGTTCACGCATGGCGCGGAATGACAGGCTAAGGCCAGATCAAGTAATGCAAGTTTGCATGCCATGTTTTCCCCTTCTACATCCGGACAGCACGCCCTGAATGGCTGACACTAACTAGCCTAAAGAAGCGATTTTTTATAAAGAGTTTTCAAGCAAGCTCAAATATCTTTTTGTATTTTCCTCCACCATCAAGCCATTAAGATTTGTGTATTTTTACATTGTATTTTTGTGGTAAAACTGCGATTATTGATTCAGCTGATGTCGTAATCAGAAGACAGTTACTGCCCGTAGAACACAATTATCCGTGTCCTGATTGGCTCGTTGTTTCGCTGTCAACATCCTGTGAGCATGTTTTTGCCGGAGTGCGCGAGAATCAGATGAAAGAAAATGGAGGCCATTAAGACTTGCAGAATGCAGAATAAGAAAAGAGCACAAAACCATTGGCAGGCGATTATCTTCATTTCCATAGGAAACAAAAAACGAACTTAATCAAGAAAGTATAAAAACCCGCACAGGACGAACATATAATTATGTAATATCTGTTCATCACAGAGATAAAAGACCGTGACGGCTGGTCAAAGAAGAATGAAAAACAGAAAAAAATCCTGCTGAGAAGGATTTATCCAAGAATCGCATCTTTCACCTTTCAATCACCCTCCGAGCGCTCTACTGACTGAGCCCTCAACCCTGACGGGTGAACGCGGTCAAAGTTTGAACTCTCTAGCCTGAAGGAACAAAAATTATAAGCGATTTCTCATACAACACAAACATGGCTGACGTCCATTTCATCGCAAATACACGAATGCTGAAGCTTGGAAAAAGATGCAAAGGATTTTATACCAAATTTCAGGGCTTGTGTCACCTGATGAACGCGGACGTTAAGGTGCATTGTGTCACGGTATTTTACAGTGCACACAGCGTTAAACTAGAGGATCAAAGAGAAATGAAATGTGGACAAGACAGAGCCTAGAAGGCGCACCAAGAGCGAACAGAACTGAACATTTTTGCAGCGTGAAGCGAGATTTCTGTTTTATACATACAAGGGGATTTAATCATGACTCTAAAGCAAGTAGACTGTAGTTACGCTCCAGCCAATTATGATGTCCTTGTGTCCCTTGTGTTGCTAAATATTTCGTCATAATGACAGCAAAAGCACTGCTGCGTGTATTACATTTCACACGAAGGAAAATAACGCATCATCTGAGAGCTCGCGCATTAACGGTGGGATCTTTTGGTGCCTCGGTGCTGAATGTACTCTCAGTAGCGTTCAACATGCAGCGTAAATGTAATTCTTACGATGATAAGAGATCCCATCGTTAATGCGCAAACTTCAGTTGCTTCTGTTCGCTTTTCACACATCGATGCCTGAAACAAAATATTGAGTTTAGAATTCACTGCAGTAAGGCGATTAGATTTTCTTAATGACTATGTTCGTTCTAAATAAAGTTAAAACCATAACTGAAAAGAAAAGTCACTATCTCAAATCTTACTATTGCATGCTCTCTATGAATGAAAAAAAATTCAATCAATGAAAAAAAAAAAAACAAAACCAAAAGGTGGGGATTCTATGTCCAGCCATTTTTTAAAAGAACGACTTTCATAAATGTGCTAGTAATGAGCTAGTGTGATAGCACAATAATCGTTGGGCCTGAGAAAAGGATGGTGGAAAAGGGGAGGAAGAAGATAAACAAAGAAGATGTCAGCTTTGATGGGTGTGTTAAATGCATACCTATCGCACGTGAGGCACCTGCACTGGCAGCAGCGCTTCTACTTTTAGCAAGGTTTTAAACTTGGATGAATATCGTTACAATCAATCAATCAATCAATCAATCAATCAATCAATCAATCTGTCCGTTTATCCCTCCATCCATCCATCCATCCATCCATCAATCAATCAAATACGTCATCAACCATTCATAGACATTTATACAACGCCACTACTAAGATATTATGACATGCAATACATTTAAGAGGAATATGTTCCTGAACTCTGACAGATACAAACAAAAAATAGCACTTTTGTTTTTTCGAACCAAAAAATGTACAATCATCCGCCTCTAACTTCATAGACTGAGTTTCTGTTACCCCACAGGGTCTCTTAGCCTGAAGCTACTGTAGTCTATTACGACGGCTTCGTCAAGCACTACCGGACTTTATTAAAAAAAAAAAAATGCCGTGTTTTCCCATTTTCTTTATTTCGTTTTCGCCTCCCCAAACACATCAACGGCTGGATCTCTCTGCCAAAGTGATTTTTTATTTCCTTTTTAATTTCGGTATTTCGACGGTAATTTCCTCCAGTGCCAATGCAGCATTTACAGCTCCATTACTAATGTGCACAACGCATGGTCAGGTTTCTTATACGCGGAGCTGAGGTGATCAAAAGATGGGGACTTTTAAGGCAGGACGGGCGGGTCTGAGTTATCAAAGACAGAAATGGCTTGGCTTTTCCCCCTTGCCGACTACGGTTTAAATCAATGACTAAAGAGCTATTCATAGTCGTCCAGTCTGGGACCCACATTAGCCCAGTCCTATTGACCCTCGCCGACACTGGAGTAGAAAATGAAAAAAAAAAACAACGAAAAGAAGAAGCGAGGATGAGAGAGAAGATGGGGTTTAGGTGAGGTGAGGCTGAGGGTGGGGATGAGTCCTTTTTACAGCATCGGCCTTAAATTATCATCACACAACAGCAGCGACACAGTCATCGTTGGACGATACTGACACGGTTTGTTCACTGCGATTACTGATACTTTCGATAAGTTCACTTTTACTAATGTTCATTCGACTGTCACATTGCCACAATACTGTGTGTCAACCAAGAAAAGCACCTGAGATTCTCCTGTTCGCTTAAGCTGTTTATAAACAATGCATTTCCATCATGCAAATAAAGGCTTAAGTACTTACTCTGTCATCTAAAGACATCCCCAAAACCTATGGGAGTAATCAATCTGACGAAAATGTATCAGAACTTCTCAGTATAATCGAATACTGCCGCACCCATTATAAGCCAGACATCTCAAGATCTCGAAGTCTGAGACTGTACGGACGTCACTGCAAAGGTCAAACCTTGATTGTTTTCTATTCGATACTCGGCCGTCGCGTGGATGTTTGGTTCCAGAGTTAAGTCATGGAGACCGACAAAATCAACAGGCACCACATGGACTATATTTCATGACAGCTAGTGACGCAACCGGAACTGACCGACGTTTGCGCGGAAAGGGACTATGGGAAAAGAGGAAATTCCCTGGTCAAACATTTCTGTTTCGAAAGCCCAGGCGTCAAAACTTCGCACATAACATTATGTCTTCTGGGCACAGGTGATACTTTGTAATCATGTTTGGTGCTCAAATGTCATGCTGACATGAGTTTAGTAAACTTTCTTGAATCTTGAATTTTGTGATGGTGAACTGCATTTGACAGTCTGGAGTCTAATCTTTGACTACCGTTTTGTCCTCGCACAGTATGAACACAAAGCAGAAAACGCCTACTTGAACTCAGAGGCAGTGGAAAATTTGTAGACTCTGCAAGTCTTACTTTCCCTGCAGTGGTAGGCATGACAGAAGATTCAGTATATGAAGCAAAATAATTGTCTGACCCTAATAAGCAGTGTGAGATATCTCAAACTATCTTAAACGACCCAACCCATATTTTATTTGATGAATTTAAAAGATCTGAAAGAAGTAAAAGAATTTTACACCCACCAGCAAGAACTGAAAGATATCGTAGGTCATTCGTGCCTTTGGCATCAGGAAGGCTCAGGTCTAGCAGTTTGTGAACAGTGTGTGTGAGAGTGTTGTGTGTGTGAGAAAGAAAGCGTGGGTGCGCGCTCGTATGTATGCATGCATGTGTGTGCATCTGTAATGTACTTATGTATGTATCTATATCTGTGTGCTCTTGCCTATGTATAGCGTGATTTTGATGTGCACTTGTCCGAGACAAATTTCCTGTGAAAGGATAAATAAAGTGTATCTTATCTTATCTTATCTTATCTTATCTTATCTTGTCAGAATGTCGATGATCAGCGCCTGTAAGTGGCATGGCACTATATGCTCCCAAGGGAGTTGAGAAAGTCCAAGAATAATCAGTCCTGCTGGGATAATAATAGTGTGAGGTCGCGTGAGCGGGCACTAGCCTGAATATGAGACTTATAAACCACACTATTATTGTTAGTATTGTAAATAACAACTCATTAGTCTCGCTTGCACACTTTGGCACATTATTATTCTTTCAGCATGAGTGATAAGCACTGGATGCATGATAAAACTTGCTCGTTCTTAAATTTTCCGGTCGTCGGTTTTCATATTTTTACAAGCTACACTCAGTGACTAGTTTGTATTATTTATAACGATCGTGGTTGTTCTCAAAAAATTATTCCATGGTTTTGAAGCGGGAACCAGAAGATAGTCATTCATAATGAATACTACACACAACTCAGCCATCTACTCGTTAATTGGTTAAACCCGGAAGTAAGAGCCATGTATTAGCCAGTGACAGCCAATGTTTCAGATCGTAGCAATCAGTCGGATTCATATCGGTTAGATTCTGATACTGGAAATTATTTCCCCTAAACCCTGACGTAAGAAGACTACATCATCTAATAAAGTAAATGCTTCATATCGAACCTATCCAGACGATTTCTCGGTCTGTTACCCTTTAAAGTGCAGATGATATTGCCTAACGGGTGGACAAGGAGAACAACGCCGGATCCTCCAGTCGATCAAAGCTTCCATAAAGAGCTCTAAACCTTGGGGGCATATTCATGTTGCCAAGAAGAAACGTAAAGTAAGACCTCGAGTCATACTTCAGACACAGGACCTAACATGTTTAAAAGTCGTGACTTGCTATATATCAGTATTAGTGTATTAGTGATGGGCACTTCATAATATCTCTCACATACACATTCGTGCTGTGGAGCTGTCATGAAATGTGTTGTCAGGAAGTCTACGGTCGACCAGTACCGATCATGACAACAGCCAACCCCATGATCCAAGTCAGAAAGTGACATCATAGAAATGACAAATAAGGTCAAAATGGTGACTTTATGAAATAGCTGTTATGGGTTCCTAATCTGGTATTGTTGCTGACGGGGGATGAGTGAGTGGCAAAGTGTCAGTCTAGTTTTCACCAAGTTTCAAAGCTTTTCGCATGCTTGACAAAGAATGAACTAACTCACACACCAGGTAGAGCAGAATATATAGCATGGTGATCGATACATAGCGACGATATAGTGACTTTCTACAGGCTCCCTCGATGATATCGAATCATTAAGCTGATATTGACAGCGCCTTGTCGCAGCTCAGCCCGTACACTATTTTCATACTTCTTCCTAAATGCACCGTGTACCAGCTAAGCCTTTCGTACCAATAACAATAACAATAATTTGGTGGCAAGATGGCGGTACAAGCAGACACAGCTATCGTTACTCGTCAAGTGTGTTTGTGAATTTTCTTATTTGGAGGAGACCAGCACCGTTAGAAGTCATAGTATTGACAGTATTGATAGTACTGAGCTTGCAGAGATCTTTTTGCTACAGGTGATCTGTCGTCTCGGTCAGAAATCTGCCGTCTTCAGTGGCAGTACCCACTCCCCTTAGTGATTACAGCTAGCTTACCTATTATCGAGCTCTAGCTAGCCTACAGGGGACCGACCGCTCGGCGGAACAGCAGCCCGCCCCTCCCGCAACAGTAAAGATATACNGTATATATAGCCTGCCCGTTGTTCGTCTAACATGACCCTCATGATACTTTTTGACATTATTGTGAGTGTACGTACGTGTGTGTGTGTGTGTGTGTGTGTGTGTGTGTGTGTGTGTGTGTGTGTGTGCGCGCGCACGTGTGTGCGTGCGTATGTATGTGTGTAGCTGTGAAGAAAATAAATTATCTAATCAATGAAACTTGCAGCAACAATAAATTATAGCTGTCCAAAAATGGGTTTGAATGTGTGCTCCAGTTTCTCCCCTTTTTTTTTAACTTTTGAAGTTTCTGGACTGAAATGAGTAAACTTTTCTTCGGCTTACCAGTTGTTTTTTTTTTTTTGTTGGCGGTCATAACTGCTACAGGCTATTGTAAACGATGATAGTTTCCTTCTCCCAGTACTTCCATCTGTCTATAACGGCCATAACGACAACAAACCAAAGTGCCACTCTGGTCGTTGGTATATAAAACAGGTCTCTTTTATCTATATATCCTCTTCGCTCCTTCCTCCCTCCTTCCTTCTTTTTCTGACCCGTTCCTATTCTTTCTCTTCCTCCTGTCCCCGTCATTGATTAGCGAGCTAGTTGAACACAATGCCAAGACTTGACTCGATTAAACTGTCTCCAATTTAACTTAATTTTCTCCTGTCAGCGTTTTTCTCATATATCAAGTACCGTCAGCCAACGCCATAGGATACAAACATACTGCTTTAAAAAAAAAAAAGGACAATAACTGATTAAAGAAAAAAGTAATGACAGTTTTAGCACTACAACTCTCCCACCGTCTTCGTTTTCCTTGCTTCTCTTGTTTTCTTTCAGTCTTTCTCGTAAACAAAAGAAGAATTTTCACTTGTTCCGACGCGATGCCAATTTAACAGAAAAGCCTTGATTAGTTTAGAAAATTTTTTTTTTGCCTCAGCATTCAATTCTGAGCATGTTAGAGATTGTCTCATTTTTGCCATTTTCTTTATTTCACATTCCCTAACCGCTCATTTCAGAATTTTTTTGTGCAGTAAATTTTTTTTCTATGGGTTAGATTTTCATTTTCTGCATTCTGTCAGGCATGTCGCTGGGAAAGGGGGGATACTGGCTGGGAGAGGAATGGGGGTGGCTACCTTGCATATTCTGAAGCAGTTTTCTCTTTAACGGCAATTTGAAAATTTTCTGCTTACGTATGTTATCAGGAATATCCAGTATTCAAAGTGTGTTGCCTACTGTACCTGACATTGAGAAAAAAAAAATGAAATTTTAGCAATATCTCTTTTTATCATTGCGGCTTTTTCTTTTCGTAAACAAAATAGAACACTTTTCAATTAATCTGACGTGATGCCAAATTATTACAAAAGCCTTGATTAGTTTCGAAAGAACGTTTTCATTTTTTTTTTCTTCCCTCAGTATCCAGTTGTGAGCAAGTTAGAGATTATCTTTGCTTTGTCTCTTCTTCTCTCTGCCCCTTTCGGCTTTTTGTACGAGAAAACTTTTCTACCGTCCACATCTTCATTTTCTCTTTTGCCAGGAACGCGGTTGGAGAATAGGAAGGGAGGAAGGGAATATGCCCTGGAAAACTCTGAAGCAGTTTTCTTTCTTGTGCTTACGTATGTAACCAAAAATGACCCCGTATTTCGCAGAAATCGTGTGTTATCGATTTTATCTTAGGAATACGCGGGAAAATTCACCGCACATGTAACATAACAGACGAGCGAAATGCTTTTCAGTTCAGACAAAATGATTCAGAGGGACATGCAAAAGCTGGAAGAAATCCCGTCATAACGGGCTAAGTTGTTGTAAAAAAGAAAAAGGGACAATAATTTTCGCATGCAGATTATTTAAAGGGAGCATTCCAGAAACATTACACGTGAACAGCGAGAGAAATTACGTGGATGAAAAGATACAGAATGTCCTCCAACAATATCCCGTATCGTCAATTAATGCTTTTGTGTAGCCTAATAAAAAAAAATTGTGGTCCTAATAAAAAATGCAAGCCGCTGCCATAAAGCTCCTCAAATATCTTAATCGATTTACGCCATCGCCTCAAATATCGTAATCGATTTATTCATCGCCCTTATTAATACATCAGACCATTATGTCCTCTATATTGTTTTCCAAAATGTATATCTCAGTTGCCCAACAGTGACCATTGTCATTGTTTCGCTGTATCTCTCAAAACTTCGTCTCGTGGAGCTACGAAGATTTGGTCATGGACTGAACTATTTTCTCTTCCATTTTAGAGGGGAAAAAAGTACAATATGGCGATGCAAGAATCAGTGGCCTTATGCATAATCCATACGTTAATTAACGTATTGCGTTAACCACAGTGAACACTACTTAAGTTTCGGGAGCTTCCCGTGGTAACCGCAGTGCGTTAGCTAACGTAAGGATTATGCATCCAGTCTCTGGCAAGGAAACCGTGCTACATGTACCCGAACGTGGCAATAATCTTGATGAATGAACTGGCTAGCCAATCGCCATATCGCCTTCATTCTTCAAGATAAATAAGTCTGCATTAGCTCGGATGGAAATCTCCGGTTTCCGCAAATACTCCTCCAACAAGCCATAATTTCTCGCTTTCACATTCAGAATCCAAATTTAGCATGTTCTTTCCGTCTCACTGTGCCCGTCCGCTCCCTTTTACATTGCTAAGATTTGGATTTATACTGGTGGAAATGGAAGTCCATGGCGGACCGATACCTGAATTTTTAAGCAGCACAACACTCGGCCATCAAGTTCCAAATATCGAAGGTATCGATGTTATTTCCATTCTGATGCTCAAAACTAGGTAGATGTTTTTATATTTTCAATACTTCTTGATACTTTGATGCTTTCCTTTTGATATTTTTCATATCAACAGGTTTTGT
>JAWQUT010000024.1:1856022-1868591 GCA_033807755.1 Ellobium chinense
CCGGCTCTGTCCCCTCTCTCTATCGATCTGCACGACTGTCTACTCCTTGAGCATGCTGGTAGTTTCTGAAGTCACCCGACTTTACTTTTCGGCTTGTACCGAACTCACGGCTAATCTGCCGGCGCACATTTCAGCTCACGGACCATCCCTCCGTCTTAAGCCTCGCCTTTCAGCATCGGAAACTTCCATCTGTCAGTCCCCTAGTCTGGCGCTCAAAGTCAATTACGATATACCTTTTTTTTCTTCTTTTGTTTTGAAACTGAACCCGAAACCCAAGTCAAAGATGAGACGGCAAAGAAAGCTATATTTCTGTACACTCAATCAATCACTTGGTTATCTCTTTTTCGGGCCCATCACTGATATTGTATAGAACTGTAGTCTTCAGACCTAAAGGAAAAAAAACAAACTCGGTCTACATGATATTAATCAGTCGGCAAGTCACTTGAAAAATCTCGGCATTCGTTCATTTGCAATGAGACCGCTCACGTCAGTCGGAAAAAAAGACCACTCGCAATTTTTATGCATGGAATGACGCATATCACAATACTATTTACATCCTTACATTCTGCTTACACCGCGGGCGAACTTTGTTGAAGATGACCAGTTTAGAACGATCTACTCGCTAAAAACCGTACGTCCATGACGTTGTGAACGGTACGCTTTTTAATGGAATTATTATAACAGAAGTCTGTGTATGTACTGCCCTATTCCATTACAACGGACACCGTGCTCACTAGAACGCCATATTTTGTAGGGCAAGAAGGAAAAGAGAAAAGAAGAGAGAATCTGAAGAGTAAAGCAGCACAGAGATGAGAGAGAGAGAGAGAGAGAGAGAGAGAGAGAGAGAGAGAGAGAGAGAGCCAAGCCACGTGAGATCTTGAAGAATATCTCGTACACTCTGCCGACAATGCAGTAGTATAATGCCCTCATTTTTCCGCGATGCTAAAGCTATAATTTTTTTTCGTTCTCTCTTTCTCGTCCAACAAAAATGGCGCTCTAGTCAGCGTCACACACACACACACACACACACACACACACACACACACACACACACACACACACACACACACACACACATCGAGACAACTTATAGAGACGCTGTGAACACTGACTCATGTATTTTTAGACCTTAAACTACGCAACATCTTCCCATGAAGCGTAATGGGTCTAAAAATAGCAACACTAAGCCCAGGTTATTCACCCTTTTTTTTTTCTCCTCCTCTCAAGAGTCTTACAGTAACACCCCAAGGGATCTCCCAAGCTCACAACAAACATATCGAGAGGAGAATGGGGAGGGAGGAGGTGAGAAAAACCGGAAAAAGGAGAGGGTGGAGGAAAAAGAGGAAGGGAGATTCGCCCTTTAGGACAATAGCGGTATTGTAGTTTCTGGTGGTGATCAGCTGCTTGCGCGAGCGGTTCTTGTCCACGTCCCCCTCTAGTCGTGGGTGAGTACTTGTTTCGGTCTAGGTGTTGCGTTTTGTTGCGCCCATCTTCTCTCGAGTGCCCTCAAGCTCGGGTGTTTCGACGTTAATGAAAGAACAATTATGGCCACTCTCTTCCCCTTCCCGCTACTTGTCTCAAAGTCTTGAACTAACTGTCAGTACTTTCAGAACTGAAGAAGGACCGAAGGAAGCTGCAGCCAGCGAGTGAGCCAGCAAGCGAGAGAGAGAGAGAGAGAGAGAGAGAGAGAGAGAGAGAGAGAGAGAGAGAGAGAGACAGACAGACAGACAGACAGACAGACAGACAGAAGTGTCAACAGGCATATTCCCGTATTATTTCCGCTGACCTAGTAAAACATCCAATGTTTCTGACTCTGATTTGAGAATTGTTTTCTTTCGATAACACGGCTAAACAAGCCATAATCTCTTTTAAACAGTTAGATCTTTTTTCAACCAGTCAAATAAAAAGAAGTCCAAGCATTTTTACTTCGTGATTTACAGAAAGAGCATAATCTAGTGAGTACAAATTTGTAACGTAAGTTCATTTAGGCCTTACCAAGTTGAACCAGATGATATGAGCTATTTCCTCAAAAGATTTATAGGCCAACCACATCTTTTCATACGTGCATCCACGAAAGTGGCCTTAACCTCATCTAAACCCAAAGCTCTTTTTGCACCCACGTTTCTCCGTCAGCTCTTATCCCTTTCTTCGCTTGCTCCTTCTTACTGTTAAAAATCGGTGAATATTGTATTGTGGCATCAACATAATTATTTTCTACATCTTTTTCCTTATGACATCGAAAACGCTTTTTTTGGGGGGGCAAATTTAAAGCAGCTACCTTATCCACAAAACAGCCACCTAACCTGTCAGATAAATCAGGGCCAAAATATAGCCATAAAGTGTTTTCTTATGTTATGTCATGTGTCTGTCATTCATTTGATAAACCTCGTATCCAGGTCAGGGATACAGCCCTCATAAGACGATGAAATCACAGTCATTATAATCCAGAACTCTCTCTCTCTCTTTTTCTTTCTTTCCCTCTCTCTCTCTCTCTCTCTCGCTCTCCCCCTTCTCCTCCCCCCTTCCCAAAACCGTTTTTGTTTATGTGGAGTCCGACACTCCTGAACTAAACAGCTCGGAAGTCACCCATTAGTCCATTCTTACGTCTCTTGGTCCAGCAGTGGCGGTGCGACATTAAAGGCTAGGAGGGTTTAAGCCCCACCACTTTTCTGTCTGCTCTTAGTCTATCCTCAGCATAAAGATTTTAAGAGAAAAGCAGAAAAGCTCTGATCTAATATAATGTGCATAGCCGCAATACAATCATCATGGTAAGTCTACCATATCATCACGTTCACTCCACATTCACACAAGTTATTTTTTGGGGGATGATTTGGGTTGCTCAATGCGCATATTATCATGAACTTCCATTTATCTTCCTTTTCCTATTAAACCAGATAGAGAGTTTGGACTCATTATTATACCACAGTTTTGCAAACTAAACCACATCTGTCTCATTGTTTTGCTTTGAGCGACAGGTTGAGAGGACTAAATTTCTCAAAACCTCAAAAACTGACTTTAGCGATTGTGGAAAGAGCGTGACGATATACAAAAGATTACTGAAGGGAACAAAGCCGCATTAGCCCCACCCGGAAAACTGGACCACGCACCGCCACTACCCAGCCAAGCCACCCAATAGTCAAAACCACTCACCTTTTCGTCGTGTTCATCAAAGGGTTCGTCCTTGACACTGATCTTATTGATAGCTTGAGCCACGCCTATGACCACGCCCTCGCTGTCCTTGATGGGCATGCTGAGGATACTCCTGGTCTTGTAGCCTGTGCGGAGGTCTATGGCATTGTTGAAACGGGGATCCTGCAATGAGACAACGGGAGGAAAACACTATAATTTCTGAAGTGTTACAAGGTGTGAGCATAGTGCATGAGAACAACAACAAAAACAAAAAAATGAGATCTTACAGTCGACAACGTATAATCTCATTCAGCAGCTTAAATCGCAAATCGCAATAAATGATGCCAACCGCAAAAGTTTTCAGAAAGAATGTGGGATAGGAAAGACAATAAAAAGAGACAAAGTGGGTGGCGCTAGAGGGTGAGGAAGAAAATCTATCGGCAGCTGACGATTATTTAACAAAGAGCCAAGCATCAGTCATAACTACGGTGAGGAAAAAAAAACAGACGAAAGGAAGGGACAGACAGACAGACAGACTGACAGACATACAGAATAACAGACAGGCGTTATCAGCTTCTGGAATTGAGAAACATAATCAGATAAAGTAAGTGCTGATTGAAAAGAAACAATCAACTGTCGGCCATGTCCAAAGATTTCTTCGACGCCAAGTTGCAATAGCGCAGTCATGGAACTGAGAAGTTAGGACAAGTGATTCGCTGAGAAGTCACACAGAGCTAGGATACTTGATTTAAGAGGAAATTTGGTGCAGCCCAAAATCGGATTTTCTAATAAACCCCCATTATTAAACATACATAACTACGCGATTAACCTAGTGTTTGTACTGTGGTGAAGAACATTTCAGATTGGTGGCAAAAATACTTCCTTAAACTCACTATTAATCTGTTTAGCATTTCTCATGATGGGGAGGAAGAATAAAAGGCGACGATTTCCACAGACATCTGTATTTCAGCTGATCCATTCGGCTGATGGAAGAGTCCAAATTCATTTCAACTGAAATCCTCTGAGTAACTAACAGTTTTTCCTGTTATGTCTCTCTGTTTCCTTTTGTGAGCAACACTTCAGTAATGGGCGATACGATCATAGTATGCACATTAATAAGACTTGCGCTGGTGCTAAATTTAATCGCAGAGTTATGACATTTTTAACGTGAAATGAAATATGGAGAAAAATGTTGCAAAACACGAAAACAGATAATGACTTGTCGATGTGACAGGCAAACATGACATAACATCGCGTTGTCGACAACTGAGAACTTCGGCATTAACGATGGGATCTTCTACCATCGTAAGAAACACATTTATTTCGCATGTTGAACGTTACTAAAAATGCAATCAGCACCGATGCACTAATGTGATTCTAACGATGGTAAGTGTTCCCATCGTTAGTGCGCAAGCTCTCAAATATCGACTAACTATGCGTCTGAAAGGAAGTACTCCAACTATAGGCCAGTATCGAAAAATTTCATTATCGATACCGACTAAGTCACAGCCGTAATGCCAGTTACTGTACTATTGCAGCGAGTGCTGTCGCCAAAAGAATCGTTTAGACGGGAAACGACCCGAGATAGAGAGGTTTCGCTCTGGCCCTGCCATATCGTCTAATAATAATGCAGACACAATAACAGGAGTCGCGCTGACAGATGATATTCACATTCATTCGTCAGTGATGGGAAAAAGCAACGACAGAAGGAAGGCAGATCTCATCTCACATGTTCATTTGGAAACACGCCACGTCCCTGATTAGCCACGGTATTTACATGTTTCCTTCCTCCTTGCTGACCTACGAGATCACAGTACGGTCACAAATAGGTCATATGCAAATGCTGATATCCTTTTTGTTTAGAATCATAATATGCCAGTTTGGTCTCATGTCTTCTGTCTAAATGGGCTTATGTTGATTTTTTCACCAAAATCACTTCTTGGCATATTCATGATCTTTATGTCAGTTATACTTATCTCCCAACAAAGTACTTTTGAGAAACTGTGACTCGCCTTGGTATATTTACAGAAATTAGACACGAAGTTTGTTGAAAAAAAGAACTTTTTTCAAACAGAACCACTGAATTTTTCATAAAAGCAGTCTAGACAAAGAAAGCCCTTTTTGTCGGAAGACGTTAGACGTTATCAGACTTCATGTGTGGGCGTAGAAACGTAAGTCCCCAGTGTTATTACACGTGTGCGGAATTTACTATCTCCAAGCTTAAAAAAAAAAGTTATATTCGATGATTTAATATTTATTTTCTGCTCAAAACCCATTTTCTGAACATAAGTGATATATGAGAATGCCATTAAAATGTGACATGAAAATGGCTTTAAAGAGTGCACTTCTCTCTCTATCTTTCTCTTTCTCTTCTCCAGGCCCTTCGGCTAGCCCCGAGTTGACAAGACTAAAATAATGCATCAATAAAGTTTGACGAAGTTCAAAATGCACCCCCCCCTTCTTTTTCTAAGTGAGAGAAGGAGAGAACGGAAAAAAAGAAGTGCTAATTCTTCCTGAGCATCAAACAGTCGTCAAACTGCACTTATAATGATTTCAACGGCTACAACAGTCAGTGTGTGAAAGATGGTCGCCGAAAACAGGAGCATGAGCACAAAGATAAATGGAAATCAAACAAAACCCCAAAAAAAAGGCACGGTAGTCTAGAGAGGTAACGTTCACCAACAGCCAAACAAATTAATAATGCTCATTTGGCGACAATCAACGGACATCGTGTGCCAGAAATATCATATGTTTCATGAAACTGAGTCAGACTAACCATATAATAACACAAAAGCTATGCAAGCACTGATTCCTATAAGTGATGTCACTGACAGAGACCCCCTATGTCTCCATGTGAACCAGACTGGTTTTCTCCAGCGTGTCTATGGCAGCCGTGCGTGTTGACTGCGTGTTCTAAAGTGATAATTGCTGCCTTTAGAGACTATAAGTCTCTTGCTGATCATAGCGTTTCGCAACATACGGGAAATAGCTATTAATCAGTCCGCCTGTTGATTGTTTTGTTTTTTTTTATTATAGTGTGTGGCTTTCTGAGGGAAGATATTCCAAAATGGCGTCCCATATGGCCGCAGAAGACACTTTAATCTGCAAGCTCGGCGTGACACGTCTGGAACTACTTCTGCTAAGACAGACCACGAAAAAGGAAATTTGAAAGAAAGGGATAGCATGAAAGAGGTCAGAAAAGGTTAGGGACGAGGGAAAAAAAAACCCCAATGAAAACTTAAGAAGAGAACTGAAGACCAGTAGAAAAGAGAGGATGTCAATGATGATAAAGGGAACGACCATGACAACGACGCTTGTCCTCCTGGAGGCCATTACACGCTGGACGCTCTCATCAAAACTCGGTCTGACAGAACGGACCCCTACTTCCTATCCCATAATTACTCATAATCAAAGTCTTCCAAGCCCGAGAAAGAACAATCGATGATGTGTTGGGGAAAGCCCCTCCCGTGAACGTTTCTTGCCCGCTGACGGCATCCTGAGCCAGACACAAGAGCTGGCGAGAGACGGTCCGTATCACAGAACATCAGCAAATTGACAGGGGCGTAGCCGCATGGGGGGGGGGTTCGAATGTGTGGAGGCGGAAGATGGGAATGAAATTACTGATATGATATTTAATATCGTCTGGTGGTTTCGTTTCTTCTTTCCTGGCTTTTGTCTCTTGAATACGGCTTATCCTGGGGTTGACTATAGTCATAAAGTGATGAAATAATTTATTAAGGCGAATACACGTCGATCCAGATCCTCTCTTCTTCTCAATCCCCATTTCTCCGAACGAATTTGAAGACCTGATTCACATCACAACTTGTCCTACCATAAACCTGCAAAACAATATGAGGTCTATATCCTGAGATGGTAGAAGGAGATAGTCTGTCCAAAGTTTCTGAATTTGAGATCTCGACTCTTTCTAGAAAATAAGCCAGTTCGCTTTACGCTTATGAATAGGAGAATTATGGTGCTTGCTTTGAAGCTATTTTTTTGCTACATTATATCACTAACGGCAAGAGGTGGGGAACCATTTTAAAAGACGAAGTGAGAGAAGGAGAAGGGAAAAGAGGAAGAACGCGGAACCGGAGGGCGAAGTGCTAGAAAATAATACAGAAAAAAAAATAGAAAGACAAACGGACTCAAAGCGAATGTTGTGTTTTGCCAGAACGGGACAAAAAGTGTGTGTGTGTGTGTGTGNGGGGGGGGGGGGGGAGTAGCAGCGACACAATTTTAAGGCATAGAGAGAGCGCCAAATTTTACTTAGCCCCTGGGCTACCCTTTACACGCCACTGATGACGAAAAACTATCCGTCCGCGCCTCTTGAACGATGACCAACTCTAAACATACGAAAGTTTTCCGAAAAGATCCAAGTTCCAGTCATAAATTATTGGTAAACTTCATGTGATGTCATCTCAAATCTTTTCACGAGCCAGTCCTACATTATAGGCTGATTTCATGTGATACCATATATCAGATCTTCCCACAAGCCAGTTCTATACTACAGGTTTTTCCTGTGATGTCATCTGAGATCTTCCTACAAAAGCCTCCCTCCCTACTCACTTCTCTGACAATTACAATATGACGTACACAGTGACGTCATTACTTCGATTCCGTCTGATGTAGCCTACTTGCTCCTCCTAAAATTGGTGCGCATCTCTGCGGTGCTTCAGCGGAAATAAATATCTTGATTTTATCACGTGATCTGGGATTTGTTGTATCCGCACGTAAACAAAGCCCTGCCCTGCATTACAGTCGGCCACTCGCTGACGTAAGAACAGTAAGCAGTCATGCGATATGCTGATGGTTTATAAAAGTACCTTTCTCTTTTCACTGCAATTACTGTCTACTAAAGGATGGAATCCCTGAACACGCAACGCATTTTTGGCTTTTCCGAAAATAACTCATTCCAGAGCACCAACAGTGCTTATATTGGTGGTTCACAGAAGCTTGGTCAGACCGCCATCGACCTAGTTTTAAGCACTTCCCTGGTGCCATCAATATTGTCTTAGAGGTGGAATCGCCCGCGTGACGAGACCCTCAAAGGCATTACATTACAGCATGATGTTCTTGGAGTGACCACGGGAATGTAACGATGTGGTGCCCAGACGATTGGAAATTTGATAAGGGTAAAACAAGAGATACGAAACAATTCACGTTGGCTGAAAAGAAAGTCAAAGTCAAACAGGAAGAGAATGGAGACATCCGTCTACAGAAAGACATGAAAACCCGTAACAAAACTTACAAATGTCAGAGGCAAAAAAAAAAAAAAGCAGACAGGGGAATATCACCTGAAGTCATCGTTCAAAACTTTCATATTCTGAAATCAGATACCAGCAAACCCATAATTAAACTCCTCATATGCATTCACATACCGGCCGCAACCCTCCTTCTCCCTCGCCTCCCCTGTCCCCACCCCACTCCCTCCAAAAGAAAAAAGAACCTTCCACAATGTGAAGCAATAAAAAATTCTACCATCTCATATCGTCAGTTTCACAAACAAATGCCACATAAAATGTCAAGCGAGGTTTTCAGAAGAAGAGCTTATCCAAGGACGAAGCAACCAACAGATAGATATAATATACCACTCAGAGAAACATTCAGACATCCAGTCAACTGAAAACGACCCGTGAAATAGATGGTTATCGACAGGCATGAAATCGAAGAGGCACCATTATGAGCTGAAATCTCCTCCAGCCGAAAGATCGATATGTATTGTCACTGATCATTGATTTCTTTCCCCCCTACCTAGTTTTGGGACCCATTGTGCACCATGGAAGAGGTTATGACAAGAGATTTCAAAGGCTGACACTTCAATGGATGCACTACTAACCACTCAGTGTGTGAGAAAGGATACCACTGGGTCACGAGGAAGCTGATTTCATCTATGAAAGAAAGAAAGAGAGGGAGGGAGACATAGAGAAAACGAGAAACGAAGGAAAGCACGGGAGAGAGAGAGAGAGAGAGAGAGAGAGAGAGAGAGAGAGCACATAGACAGACCGAAAGGCCAGAAGGCAGGCAGGCAGGCGGCTAAATAAAAGGTGAAGTCTTTCTATTACGGGAAACATGACTGTAAACACAAATATATCTTGTTTTTTTGCAATGCTTTCCGAAAATGTTAAGTATCTCAAGAGAGGAAGAGTTATATTACACTATTCAGGGAAATAATGTGAACTATAATTCTACTCGGATTCCGTATGAAGACAAAAGTTCTCGTATCTCGCAAGATCCCTTCAAAAAAAAAAAAACTGTTTTAAGAGATGAATGGTGATAGCAGTCTATTCAGAGCAACATAATTCTACTGGGATTCCGTATCTCGCTGGACCCCATCGAAAATGAAAAATATCTGAAGAGATGAAGGAAAAAGCAGTCTATACATGGCAACATTATAAACTATAATTCTATTCGGATTCGATAGCAAGACAAAAGTTATCATCTCTAGTAAGCCTCCATCGAAAATATCAAGTACCTAAGGGATGAATGTGTTGTTGTCTATTCAGGACGTCATCATGATGCATAACAGTACTTGGATTCCGTGGCAAGACACGAGTTCTCGTGAAACTCCCATCGAAAATAACAAGAACCTACAGAAATGAAGGGTGATGATATTCTTCTCACCGCAACACTGTGAAATATAATTCAACTACAATTCTGTGAAGAAGCGTTCCTGGCAAGGTCAAATTAAAATCCGAAAATACCTAAAGAGATCTAAAGTAATAATAGCAGCCTATTCGGGGCAACATTATGAACTATCAATTCTACTCTAAAATTCTAAATTCTACTAGATCTTGCAAGAAAATACAAAAAAGATGGCATGTTATCTATCATTTTCTTAGAAAGAGAAGAAGTCCTTTGCTATAATATAGACAAGTTATTCTGGTGCCTTCTTGTTTTCGAGGATACAGGCATCATTTAATATGCAGCATAACATTACCATTTGAAGCACCTGTCTACTAAAGCTAGTCCATTTTCTGTACTGACAGGTCAATCCGATGCATTTCTGTATACCATCTCATAGACGCTATTTTATTTACAGCGAAACATTATTGTTTAAAACTATCCGTCTCTCTGACTTCACTTCTGTATTCGGTCTCACAGACGCAATTCTATTTACAGCAAAACATTAATTTTTAAAACTATCTGCCATTCTGTTTTCTTAACGTTCGTGTTACCGTAAGAACATCATATTCCACAAATTATGTCATATGCAAATGTTGCTACCACTTTTGTTCACACATTTTCAGTCTGTTTTACCGACAGTATCAGAATTCATGGATGAACTTTAAATTTAAGAACAGAGCAATTTTATAAAGAATTCGACCTTTTAATATAATAAACCCAAATTTTTTTCCACACTTCATGTAACTGTATGGAATACGACATTATACGTGGGAAGAAACATCCGTGGCCTTGCCGTTCTCTAGCAAAATTACGACAGGAAATAGTAGATGACAGAGAACAATAGGCTCCCGTCAGATCGATCCGAAGTATTCTTGGATGAGCCTTTGGAGTTCTGTAGATGGCTCTGCTTAACTGTGAAATTAATTTCACAAAAAAAAAACCAACAAAACTTCAAAGAGCTCATGAAAACATCCTGAAAGCATCGAGGAAGTCTGATGATAGGCTAGCAGAGTTTATTGGCCATGGTTGGCCATGCTTCATATCGTACAGCGAATAGGCTTCTTATTTTGAAAGACATTATACGCAGCCGTCCCGCCAGCTAAAAATTTGACGTTTCACTACAAATCGTCTTATGGAATGAAAATATGCGGTGTAAGCTTTATGGTTTATCTTTGATCCGTCCTTGATTTTCTGTTCTTGCTCATATAAATCCAACCCATGTGCTTGGCATTCAAACCTGTCCGACCTCTGACTCTTGACTTGCCCAGGTCTCGGGACTTGCCAGGATAATCTCGTTATTATATAGATGGGTAAGATCTGCCTGCCTGCCTGCCTGCCTACTTTCCACATATCTACCAACCTACCTACATGTTTGCCTGCCTGTCTGGTTGCTTGCCTGCATACCAACCAGGTTAGTGACCAGCGCCTAAAAATGGCAGCGGCATTATATGCTCCTCAGGGAGCTGAGAAAATCCAAGAGTGTTCAGGCCTGTTGGGGTAATAAGAGTGTGAAGTCGCATGAGCGAGCATTAGCCATTAGAGATTTATAAACCACATTACCATTATTATTATTATTATTAGTATGTTATTATCTATCTGCCTGCCTGCCTAGTCCTCCAGTCTCTCTCTCCCTCTCTCTCTCTCTCTTTCTGTGTCTATCTATCTCTGCGCCAGAGCTCTTTAAGAACAGTTTAAGAAAAAGCATTGCAATGACTCCGGAGGTTGCATAATGAAAGAGACAGGCTGTAACTTGAGATGACAGCACCGTTTCCCTCGGTGAACTTTCAGCAGCGCCTGATTAAGTTTAGGTGGCAATTTTTCTCTTCTTATTTATTGTGCTCACTCTGGCTTTCCGAGGTGCTGATTGAAAAGGACCGTGAGTGAGCCAGAAGGAGTGAAAGAAACGAAAGAAAGGAAGAAAGAAAGAAAGAAAGAAAGAAAGAAAGAAAGAAAGAAAGAAAGAAACTGTGAGAAAGAAAAAAACAACCATCCAAGAAAATCGGGTGCGGGGCAAGAGAGATAGGAAGAAAGAAAGGAAGAAAAGGGAAGAATGAAAGAAAGAAACGAAAGAAAGAAAGAGAGAGAGAAAGAAAGAAAGAGACAGAGAGAGAAAGAAAGAAAGAAAGAGAGAGAGAGAGAAAGAAAGAAAGAGACAGAGAGAGAAGGAAAGACAGAAAAACACAAGCATGGAGGATGCACAACAAGAGAGATACGAAGAAAGAGGAAAAGATGGAAGAAAGAAAGAAAGAAAGAAAAAAAGAAAGAAAGAAAGAAAGAAAGAAAGAAAGAAACACTGACGTAGAGCATAAGGAACACACAGATGGGAAGCAATCTGTTTGAGTCTGTTCATCTGAGCTGCTGTCTTTTTCTTTGCTGACTGAGAAAGATAGATGGAGTGATAGTGATAGAGAAATAGAGAGAAAGATGAGAGATATTAGGAGAAGTTGGGCGATAGATGGAGAGAGAAAGCGGGGATGGGGATTGGGGGTGGGAAGGGGGAGCGAAAGATAGAGCGATGGGCGGTTGTTTATTTGAGCTTCTAGCTCTCTTCTTTGCTCTCTGAGATAACAGTGGAGTGACACAGAAAGAAAGAGTGCGGTAAACGGAGCACTGACTCACTGACGAAAATGCTTAACAAAACACAGTAATGTTCAGCGCATAGCTATCTGAGTAGAACACTTTTATCTCGCCACAACATCCCGGTCTAGAGCGTGTTCTTGGACGACAACCCGATTCTCATTGCAAAGCACTCATTTTTCTTCATCAGCTGCAATGGAACTTCGATTCCATATGTAAAGCATAAGCTATATCCCTCC
>JAWQUT010000024.1:1868690-1903570 GCA_033807755.1 Ellobium chinense
ATCGCTCCCGCTTCTCACACCATTAGGAACTGCGGTAGTGACACTTACGGCCCTGAATGTTACAGGCCCCCCGGAGCCAGATATAATAGACTAGGCACTGATGCTGAAGTCCACGAAATCAGCGATATTTTGGTAGACTGTAGTATCTGACAGAGATCTCGAGGAGGCGAAACTTGCGAGGAGGCAGAGATTCGACAAGGCCACGGTGGAGCTTTTTGTAAAAAGAGCGTATATCCATAGTAAAATATAGGGATATACAGTTTTTTAAAATAAAACTCCAGCACGACTGTCTCATGATGACCCTGTCTATGACGACATCATTATAGATAGCAACGTTAGTTTTCACTGGTTTTGTTCTGAAACTCACCTCTGCTTAACCGCAACTTTTTAGTATAGTAAATGGAACATGTCAAACATAACAAAATGCATTATTTCAATATAAATGTCGTTGAATGATTTGCTACTTCTTATGATAGCAACTTTTTCATGTTTCCGATGAGCTTAGCAGAGTTGACTGTATTTCAATTTAAAAGGATTCCTCCCCTTCCCCCTCCCAACCTCCAACTAATCCGCATGTAGAAAACAAAACAAACAAAGAACTTCGAAAAAAAGCGAGGAAAAGTGCAGTCTGTGGTGTAATGACCCTAAATGTTGCGCATTTTCTCCTCTTCCGGCGCCCACAGGGGCAGACAATCGGGGATGTCTGGGTGGCTTAATATAGACCAGGCACAGAATTAAAAGCATTACATGACGGAGATGTTTCTTGGTGACAAGTGCGAAACAAGACCATCTTCCACCGATTTCTCGCATAAAAGACTCAGCTTCGCTCGCTTTGTGTTTAAAAGTACGTTCAATAGTTATAAATATGGATAGGGACGCTACGTACGCGAATTTCAACGACGAAAAAAGAGGAGGGGGTGGGGTGGGAGTGAGGGATAGTCACATCTCACTGACTGGATGACACAGTAATGACGACTGTCGAACAAAACAAGTTGAGATATTTAGCAGTCACTAATGCTCTCAGCGGATGACAGTCAATAGAAAAGTCTTTATCCATCTAGGGAAGAGACAGGATAAGGAAACGGGCATATCACAGAAGAAAAGTTTCATCTGTCACCTTATACCGCCTCCGAACTTATCGGGGCGACAATACCTACACTTAAATCACCACTCTTTATCACCCCCTGTCATTCATTATCTCCTTTTGTTTGATCTCCGCGTCTCGACACCTAGTCTTTCCGGTTTCGTGTTCACGTGGCGTCCATTGGATAGTGTCACTATACTTTTCATCATTGTGATTATCCTATGAAGGGCGATGAAGGCCGGCGGGAATGTGAAGATTTGCAATCATATTACGGTACTTTCAACTCAAACTGCGTATTCAAGCAAATGCAATTGATAAGTTCCTTCGCAACGCGATCCATCCATCCATCCTCTGCCCGTCCGTCCCTCCCTCCGTCCGTCCGCCTACCCGCCCGCCCATCCAATCAACCAACCAACCAACCAACCAACCAACCAACCAACCAACCAACCAACCAACCAACTTACTTGTTTGTGCTTTTATTTTTTAAGACTACAGATGTAGACTCAAAGGTTGAGTAGCCGTATCATGGAGAGAGAATTCAACTCTGTCTATAGCTATTTATAAACGTGACCGGTCCTATGAGCCTCATTCTGCATCTTAAACAAAGTCTGTCCTTAAAGATTAATTCGAACAATTCATGGTATTTGTGCCAACCACTCGATGTTAGTTTGCTTTTGGATTATACAAGCCGCGACATTTACACTTTGTGCACCACAGTGTTGTCAACTTGATTATCCTTTCAGTCCCAATGCCTCTCTTAAGACGGAACTTTCAGGTAAAGCTTAGTCCCATTTTTGTCTCTTCATGCTGCCAAAATCGTTGTTTGGCATTCCACTTTTCTCGGACCTAACTGTATGTAGAATAGGACAGTATATGATAACACAAACGATATCAATCAAGAACCCTGCCTTACACAAAACCCTGCCAAAATGTTTTCCCCTCCTCTAATCCGGCGTCAGATTATCTCTTGGCAAAGACATTAGCCAACAACTCTCCACTTGGCACAACATGAAACTATTTGTTTAAATAACTCTCTTTCATGTCTGGCCTTTTATAATAGCCTACGTGTCCTGAACCGAACCATGAAAAATAAGAAAAAAATGTAACGCGGATCAAAGAATAATAATATTGATCTAGGCTGGCAAAAATGACGTCATCCATTGTGCCGTTGTTCAAGCGGCTTAAAGTAGACTGGACTTTCAGATGCCATATCCTTCTTTACATTTCGTCCGAGCTGACATGATCGTGTTATATAGGGTCTTCGACCTTGTACGCAACCACGGACAATTTCTTTGCCCAGAGAGATTGTGTACTTTAACCGACACAATGAACATCACGTCCTCACGTAGACCACTTGCTTCATTACATGGGGTCTAATTTCGATTGGCTAAGCTAGACGCCGTCACAATTCTTTTATATAAAGAAAAGAAAAACACTAGACAAACACCAAACCAAAGGCTTACAAAAGAATTGCAAATGACGGAGCTTTTCTAATAACACATCACATGATTCGTCACGTGTCTATGGACATAGTTATCGTTTTGTTTTTTTTTTTGTTTTCGCCCAGAAAAGCCTAAATTGTTGGACGTGAGTGATGAAGCGTTATGAAAAATTACACGAAAGGAATGACTTTGCTAAGGCGAACGAACTCACATGAAAGGTGGTCAATGATCATGTTTGATAAGAATGGCGATAGCCTATATAATGATACGCCAAAGACGGTGACAGACGAAACGAAAATGGCATTCGTTGCTTAACTAAATCGACGACGCCACAAGAATCACACAATGTCGGACAGCCAGAAAGTTAAGACATTCGTAAAGGGCTTAGAAGGGCGATACAAAGTGAACAGGATAAAAGCAAATTAAGCCAAAGGGCATTAACTTCAGTATCTAGAGAACGAGAGACAATCGTTACTTTTTACGAAACAATATTTATAACATAACAAGGACAGCACAAAGTAAACAGGCTCAAAGAGAAAGAAAGCTAATAATTTTGCATCATGGTCGAAATATAACATCAAGGATGCTGAGATTCCGGCTGCAGCTCGTTTTGATCATTACTTCCAAGGAACATGTGAGAAATTAGATGTAGATCTTGACTAGTTTAGATCCCTGTCGATACTGCGTTCTCAAATCCCAAGTCAAAGACAGTGGAGAAACAAAACGATCCCCTGATTCTATTTTCACGTTGTCTACCAGCCATTTTCATAAAAACGGATAGATATAAAAAGGCCAAAGAAGAAACAGGTCACTGACTGTGACGTCAGCTATTAAGAAACTTTCGCCTCAGCGCACTGATTTAAATGAAGTTAATGAAACGATCGGCAGGGCATCATGACCTAGCGATATCACCATGGATGAAGGCATATTCTGTTTTTGATTGAAGTCTGCAACATGCAAGAATGCACAGTGGTGAAATGAAAATTTAAGGCTAACTGTGCTGCTACCAAAGACATATGCACAAAACCTTCCCATCCTTCTGGAGAGGTGGACGATGGCACTGCCAACCTTTCTGGTATTCATGTCTGTCTGTTTGTTTGCCTGTCTGTCGGTCTAAGATGAATGAGTAAAACGATGCCGGCAAGCGTAATACATTATTGTCTTTATATGAAAAAATATTATAACTGAATTAATTTGTTATATTACTGGCCGCTGGGCTACAAGAAATAAACAGAGCCATGTGGATAATGTGCCTAGATCATCACGTCACAACGAGAATAAAAACTGCCTAATGTCATTACCTCCGGCTATTAGATTACAAACGAATAAAATTACTCCGATGTCTATCATTTTATTAGGGACAGCGTTCACAAAAATAAGATGATGGAAATTTGAAACAAGATCTAAGTTTGTTTTTATGTGTTTGAGCTTGCGTGCACTGCGAACATCCTATCGGCCAGGTATGCTTTACTGTGGCTGTTTTGAAGGCAACAACGTTTGACCACAACTAGCACTTAATACTACTACTACTACTACTACTATTACTAATAATTATGCGGTTTGTAAGTCTCGTATCCAGGCTGATGCCCGCTCACGCGACTTCACACTATTATCATGCGATATTTTTCGAAATTGGGTGAGCACATTTCATAGGTAAAAAACAAAAAATGAGACTTTAATGTATTCAAGAATGCGTTAATTCATTCATTCAGCAATCAGAGACAAAACTAAGCTTGAAATCTGGATTTCTCACAAAGTTAGCAATTTCTGAAGTAAAGAAGGAAACGAGTGTATCAAAAAACGCTCACCGAGGAAATTATTTATGAGCAAAAATCTCAACCCGAACCTGGTTAGAATAGTCTTCTGGATTGTATGAAACATGACAGAACAGGGTGCGCGCGCTATTACGTGTTCACGAATGTAGTTTGTGAAAAGGAATTACCCTTACATTAATCATTCCATGTAGTCTTATCTCAAATTCATTTAACATGGGTTTATCTTGGCTTAGAAATCGAAAACCAATCTCCAGTTTAAATAAGAATACATCGCCGATCTCCGCTCACGACAGCCACAGCTCTCGACAAATTCTGTTCCTGGTCTTAGGTGTCGGCAGACCACCCGATACCTTCAGCAGCAACAAGGCCCCTCTTGGGGATGGAATTTAACGGAGGATCCCCACTCTCCAGTTAGTCTAAATGAATAAAGAGGAGACAAGGCGTACACAACAACCTGAGCCAGACAATGCCGAGATTAGACGAGACACCGCTGAGTGCACCAATCAACTTAATGGTACCAAGTCACGCATCGACCGCCCCGCCGGCTCAGTGTGAAGACACCCGTCTTATATATGGCCACTAGACTTTAGATTGCGTAACAACGGACTGGACTTTCATCTGAGCTTCATGAAATGCATTAAATGAAATTAAGAGTCAATTTCCGTCAAGGACGATTCTAGATTATATCAGTTTCAGTCCCGCGCATATTCTACATAATTCTATTTATAAATTCCATAAAATTAAAGTTGGCAGTATAAAAGGGCAATAAAAATACATTTCAGACTAAAAGGTTACCAAAAACTTCTCACTGAAAGAAACCAAAGTTACTTGTTTTCTTCATGTGTGCAGACTGCATAATTTAAGACTAGAAATTAACATTAGTTTCCAATAACTATTTGCAACAACGTATATCATATGGACAATATATTGACATGTTCTCGATGCAGTTTATATGTAATATTGCTCAGTATCTCCTGCAAGAATTCAACAGTTTCGAACATTGTTGGGGAATCATTGAGGCAAAAGGGAAAAAAAAACAACACCCGAATCCTTCTTGATTGTCAAAAAATATTGAAAGATCAATCATACAGACGTTCTAAAAGCATCGGTACAGCCAAATGAGATTTATCGTCAAGGGCTATTTAAACAAAGTGGTGGGAATACAGAAGTGTACAGTTGAAAGAGTGCTAGCCTATAGATAATATAGAAGATGAGAAACGATCAGTATAATATTTTGGCAGGTGTATCGTGAATACATCCGGGTGTCTGAGAAAATTGGGGTCAACACTGCCCAACAGCTTCGACTGGCCAGCCAATAGCTGAAACAGGAGCACAGAACGATAGCATTTATGAATATTACAGGCGGATGCAGTCTGAGAGATTAAATTTTACTGGTTGCTATACATATATCTCTTACAAACAGGTCTTTTAGGAGCAACATTTCTGAGAGGCAATGGAACATCATTTACATCAACACTGGAACTTATCACCGAACCAGACTGAATGCCGCGGTTTGAGTTCGCTTTAATTCGCTAACATCCAAGTTTATTTATGGATTCTGAACGTTTTGATCGTTGGTAAATGACAAAAAGATAAAATACTCAAAGACGTCTTACAGCCTAAATCGCACAATGTCATCCAATCATTGGAAGTGATGGTACCCCNNNNGGCCAAAAAATAATGAGCGAATGGGTCCTATACATTGTTGCTGATAAGGCAACAGACAAAAGAGGGTAAAATAAAGCAGAAAAGTAAAAAGTACAGACGCTCACATTAAAAAAAAAAAAAAAACGAGCGAAAGAGGCACCCTTGTGTCCAAATAACTCACTGCGCCGATTTTGAAACTCAGCTGTGTCAAGGTTCTAGTGCTTCAAAAGGCCCTCACATTAAGAGGTTCACAAGCGGGCAGAGTGGAGATGACACATTACAGCTGGGTACACTTGCCCTATCTATAGTTTATCACAAATGTACTACACGATGAAAGAGGCGTTGAAAACCCTTGACAGGTGAAGGAGAAAACCAGCAGACCTGGGACTGGCAACACCGCTACTAGTGCGTGATACATATAAGTCAATAGATATAAAGATAAGTGCAGAACCTCCATTGCTGCTAAGGCCGACTGCTCAGACTGCTCCATGAAGTTGACGCCTCGCGACCTTAAATCGCAGCTTAATCAGTTTAATAATATTTGTTTCTATCAAATCAGAGCCAAACCGCATATGAAAAAAGCCCCCCCCCCCAAAAAAAAAAAAAAAACAACCAACAAAAAACCCCAAAACCCCAAAACCAAACTATGTTTGGAAAGGTCATACTTGGATCAGAATTTGACATTAATTTCAGTGAACTGACTATAAACTGTCTATGTATTGAAAATACAATACCGGGTATTATGAGTATCACAAGAATGTCTACATATCACAATAAGAAATGATGGTGAAATAGAAACAAAAATCATCCTTTGTGTTCACCAGGCAATTTTGACAGATGGCCTGAGCATCTGAAAAACCAAACATTTTCATTGAAGTATTAAATACTTTTTGTACAAGAAATTAGTCAGGTTTGACCTAAAGTCAATTGGAGCCAAAACAAGAGCTAAAGTGCCAGTCGGTTATTTGGGTGCCAACGATTTTTAAAAAGCGCCAAAAATCTGGTATTTGGCTCCGAAAGAGCCAAGTCTGGAAACCTTGCTCATTTGAAGTGGAACAGGATGCAAACCAGGAAGTAAACGTCGACACGGACGAATGGGACAGGGAAGAAGAATCCTCAGTCTGCCCCTATGTCTGTCTATCTGTCTGTCTGTCTATTTTTTAACCCTCCCCCAGCCCCCAGCCCCACCCCACAAAGTGCCACAAAGAATCTTCTGATCGTTTGCTTCCTTCAACTCATTCCCATCGTTAAATTTCAGTGCAACAACACAGATTACATTTTACTGCCATTCACAATTTTCTTAACTGTTTTTTTGGGTGAGCGAGGGGGCGCGATGACGTCTGTACAGATTACTGCGTTTGTCTGTTGCTGGAAGAACTTTTGATTTGTGTCATTTTGACCCTCTGTGCATCAAGCATGTATCCAAATTGGTCCCGACGTTTGCCCAAGAGCATTCGGTAACTATTTTACATTCATATTATGTATTGAATGCAGCCAATGAATCGTTTTAATGATCTGGAGCAATTTGGCGTAAAGCGGTTTTTTTTTTTTTATTTCTTCTCTGGAAAATTGAAGGAACAGAAAAAAAGTGGTTAATGCCATAAATACCTAATCATCGAGTCCTTTATACTTTCTCTCTCCACCCCACTCTCTCCCTCCCCCTACCCATTTTCTACCCATATGCACACACACACAATTTTTAAAAAATGACGGAAAGCTAATGAAAAGAGGAACTGAAAATTATATGGAAAAGCAAGAAGGCAAAAATGCGCGGCGCGCATACACACACACACACACACACACACACACACACACACACACACACACACACACACACACACACAATCAGCAGTTTATTATGCCCACTTCTTTACAGCAAACAATGTGTTGGAACTGCCTTTCCTCTTCCCCCAAAGCATATCACGAATACCGACCGGCAATAAAAACTCTCCACTGACTAGCAGAAAGGACGCCTACATATAGGAGCCAACAAAACTACTGGAATAACATTTCCTTACTTAGACAAAGCAATTGTCCATAAGATGCACAAAAAGCAGACATTTCTTTCTGAATTTAAAATTATGATTGTTGAAATTTACGATTAATCATCCTTGTGAGAAAAGTTCAGAAGGTGATAATGACCATCTCTTGCGTTATAATAAAGTGAGGAATTTTTAATGCTGGTTGGTATATATGATTGAAATCATATTGACGATTATGATCTCTGCCGCTCATATTATGATATGATTTGTTTCTGTGACCGTAGTAAAATCCTGATTTGACCATCGTGCAGGCCCTCGGACTGCAGCAACTGATAATGTTCTCCTGTTATCTTGAGCTCAGAAATGTATGGAGAAGGAGACAGAAAGGAGAGAAGAGGGTAAAAATGAAACTCGGACACAGAAATAAAGACACTTATCTTGACACATATTATATCTAAATATCAATCGCCGTTATCATCATCATCACTTTGCACAATCACAGCAGAAACTAATAAACAATATCACAGTCAACCCCGCTTAATCATAATTTCTCGGGAGTATGGAAAACATCGCAATCGAAAGGAGATGTGATCATCCACTGACCTTTATGTTATTATAGAAATAAAGCCTTTTGATGCGTTGCAAATGTTGCGATGATGCGAAGTTGCGATTATCCGGATTGCGGTTAAACGGAATCGACTGTGCTCCACTAACCAAGAAAAAAATAAAAAAAGCGAGGAAAGTCGTGAGGGAAGTGAGCATCTCATCATAAATTTCGAATCAGTGGTAGATCCCAGTTCCTCTCGAGGGACAACGAAAAAAAATCACCACGCTCATTAATTTATTATATCTTAGGCTTCACTGACTTCCACAACTTTCATAGTCTATGCAGGAACGAAATCCCAAAGGAGCATGCGACCCTCCGGGATAAATCTCTTCAAAGACTGAAACAGCCCTGCAACAATTTAATCATTTATTGGCAAAATTTCAGAAAAAAAAAAAAAAACATAAAAGAAAATAAAAATTCCACGGCTCTTAAAATAACTCTATCATGATGCAATTTGAGAGAGTGAAATTAAATTCCTGTGCCAGTCCCAAGAGACCGTGAGCAGTGACTCACAGCAAAATAAACTCATTTTTCCCTAACAATAAAGTTTTGCCTGAAATCCCAAGACTCATTACAGGATGGAATACTTGAAAAAGTCGTTACTAATCATTACACCACTTATACAGTCAAGTTTTCTTATTCGCAAAAAAAAAAAAAAATAAATTGAAAAATAATATATGAACAGCTTTATCTCGGACTTCTATATATTATGCTACCATGGTCTGGCATACAAAGCCGATAGTATAGTATAAAGTTTTCCACATTAGGCGGGAAAAGAGAGGTTTGCAGAGAGGAGTTGGGGCAGTGGTGGGCTAATACTTTCTTTTTTTTTGATATCGCCATACCAAGCCTCCGTACTCTAAGTACCAGAAATATCGGTTCTACTTTGATTCCGATACTAAGTACTAGCTTGGCAATTCAATGCCTTTCAATATACTGGATACTTTGAATATACCCATCTATAATGCTGCCAAAAGAGGCATTTATCCGTTGTCGTCTCTTGCATCGAAATATCCAAACTGTATTGAAATTCCATTACTTGAGTTTATTTTAAGACTACTGTTCTACTCCCGAAATTGCAGTTTATCAATAATATCGATACACACAACGATACTGCCCGCCATTGGAAAAAAAAAGGGTGGGAGGTTGGGGGCGGGGAGATGGGGAAAGGGGAACTGAAGTATTCCCCTGCTTCATTTTTGTCATCAAATAGAAAACTATATCCCCGAGTACGCAATACACCTGTATTCTTTCAAGTGTCCTGATGAAATTTTGCAGGAAATTATTGCCCCTATACAAGCTCTATGCGATAAGCATATAACCTATCAGGTTGAGCCGTGTTTATTTTTGGATTAAATTAGTTTACAGGTCGCTCTGAAGGTCTTTTATGTCTACGGCATGCACGTAAATTAACGGAATAGCTGTTTACTTTCATATAATTTTGCTTTTCGTTTTGTTAATCTTGAAAGCCTTACTATTTCTATAGAACTAATTTATTTCGTTTATCTTTCTCGGTACCTGGCGTCTTATGTAGGTTTATTACTTAAAGGTTCTTTTTCGTGAAGGCATGTATAGTGACGTGCGGCAGCGGTTTTCAGGCAAGAGGAGTGACAGGTACCCGAAAAGATTACACACCTTATTCGAAATTGAAGATTCTAGGGAGAATGGAATCTCAAACGGCATCCGGCTCTTATATTATATTTTTGCATCAAGGCGTGTGAAGGGCTGCACTGCGACGTGCGGCATCGGTTTTCAGCCCTTCGGNGGGGGGGGGGGGGGGGGGGGAGAATGCCATATACCTCAGTGGGTGACACATCATATTTGAATTTGAGGATTAAAAGCTCCATCTGCAATCTGGTGAGAAAGAAATCTCTAAGGGCACCCAGCCTTAATAGGTTTATATCAAAGCACATGACGGCCGCTGCAGTGTGGCGTGTGGTTGAGGTTTTCAACTTGGAGGAATGTCATGTACCTTAGAGGGTAACATACCATATTCAAGTCTGCTGTGTTTCCGTGGGGGAAAGAAAAACGTATCAGTAAACCTCAATAAAATCTTAATATTTTGCCTTACCTCCTATCCAATTATATGTCGAGACTGATATGTTGGTCAATCTTTAAGAGGACTTGTCCAGAGGTATCGAAAGGGAAAATAAAAAGCAGTTTGAACGATAGTGGACGACAGGTTCTTCATTCTGCCAAGGATGCCAGATGAGTGGACATTCTTCATGACAAGTCTGATTTTCGGGACGTGAGAATATCCTAAATTCATATCCTTCCGACAACAACTTTGTACATTTGATCAAAGTGAAAGAGTAAAGATCCTTGCAACGGATTGTAGAGATTACTTACATAGGATTTCAGGTAGAAGACATGCAACACATTCACACAGATCCAGCTAGCTATAACTCATGAACAACCGGGAATAGGGTTTGATGTGTGCTTGAGGTTTGGGCAGGGGGTGGGCGAAGTGGCATGCTGTTAGAGTCATGAGAATGGGTTGATTAACCTTTCATTAGCGCTTGGGTATCTTAGTGCATTACTAAGCTAGAGTATCATACTCACATGCTAATGTCCGTTATATTAGATAGGACACTGCTATTATTATAATCCAAGTTCTTCCTTTGGGAATGCCTTGCTTGAGTAATACGGGCAAACTGATAAAACTAATGTTGTGGATATATACTATGTACATCAAGGCATGACTTGCGGCTATGGTCGGTGAGGTAGTTGTCAAGAAGGGTCACTGATGTGCCTGGAGACCATTCCCGTGGTTTACATTTAGAATACATAATAAAGAAGCAAAATCGAAGACCAAACCGAAACAAATACATAACTTTAGACTAAGACGGTGGGTCTTTGTTTTATAACATTAAGAGAATTTCTTGCAATTTTCCAATTCGGCACGCTCATTCCACATTGCCTAAGTCATTTAAAAAAAAAATGATTTCGGTTGTTTATAATACTATTATGATATTCCATTCAGATTCTTTTCTCTACTAAAGCAAATGAATAGTTTTGTAAACCACATCTGCCTCATTGTTTTGCTTTAAGCAATAGATTGAGGTGCTACATTTCTCAAAACCTCAAAAACTGACTTAGGCAATTGTGGAATGGGCATGACAGGCAGAGAAAAGCTGACGNGGGGGGGGGGGGGGGGGGGTAGAGGAAGTGAGGCGGCAAATAAAATGTTTTAATAAAAGCTCTGCATATTCATGATGTAGTTAATCACATGAGGCACGAGTGTATTTCGCAGGGCTTCAGAGGTATATACGTAGAGGAGAGAAGAAAGTATGTTGTCTTTGCCTGGGTAGTTCACCACAAGGTTGATAACCCCTGGTGCACAGGATTGTACAAACATCCTCCGCTTTCATCTCTTTCAGACAATGCATAATGCCAATCTCGGCAGAGAGGTGACGTAGAACATTAAAGTTAATTGACATGGCCGGTAAATTATTTACATTGAATTTTGTATGGGGAATTGAATTATCTCTCCTTCTCTTGTTCTCTCTGTCTCTTCCTCTGAAAATTAAATGAGCTTTCTTTTTGTCGTTTGCTCTCGCAACTGCGATTTTTATCGACAGATGATAAGCCTCTATAATGAACAATATTATATTGGAATTCAGCTCGACAGCATGTACGTTTAAACAGATCCTCAATCTCTTCGGTGCCCATTCTTAGTAGAATACCTTTTCTTCAGAAGACTTGGTGTGCAAGGAAGATGGTAGAGACTGCAGCTGAATCTTACCCATACGCACTCCACAGGACCAGTCCGTAGTGTTGAGTACATGAGGTAATCGAGTTTCTGAGTAAAATCTCATGACCAAGAATCTGATGTACTCGAAAAGCCCGCATACACATTCGATCTATTCCTCTTGTCTCAAGTCCTTCATTTCCTGTACCGATATTTACTGAGGAACTGGAACTCCCAATAATATAATATACAGAGAGTCTCTATAGAGTTGAAGTCCTTAATGTCCAACAACACCTTGTATGTGAATTCGTATACAAGAGGTCGCATTGCTCTCTCCCTCTTCGCACTTCAAGTGACAACATAAGAAAGTTTTTACTTTGAAATACGAATCTCTTACGGGCCTTTATGGCCGAGGCAAACAGACGCATATAGCATTTCCTGACGTTACAATCATTTCGCACGTTATGAACTAGTTGTAAGATTTACACCTGATTCTTGTTCGCAACGTGCAATATGATCGTAACACCAGCAAGTGTTATATAAAAGCATGCCTTTTTTTTTTTTGTTGCCATAAACGACCTTAAAACTAAAAAAATCTCTATGGACGCTCCTCAATATCCAAGATTAATTACACACAACATCACAGCACCCGTAGTTTACAATATTATTCTCAATAAGATCAGTTAAATTTTACCAAACTTTCAAATATTCGTTTTTCAGCGTCTAGAGTGCAAGAAAGGCTAATCACCATCAAGATTATTACAAACATACGTCACTCAGCAGTAGTATTCTCTGACTAAAGACGCAACGGCACCATCAATCTTCTAAAGCTTGACTCAATCAAAAATTTATGACGAGAATAATGATATGGAGACAGCTAGATATAGAGCTGACTCCGCCTAATTGAATATTTTTCCTTAATCACATTTTCCAGCAACTGAGGGTGATTATGAAAAAAAAAATACGCTTAATTGCTTCCTTTTCGATGCTCCCTTTAAGATGCCACTGAACTTAAAAGACTGTACTACTGAGCCGGCGAGATGATAAGACGAAAGATAAATGCCATGGGCAAAGAGTCTGATAGTGATGTCTACGTTAAGTCAGCCCAGGAAGATAAGGATGATGGCTCGTAATTTTGTTGTGAAAACAATTTCCTGGAGAAAGACTTTATTACGGTAAGATAAAAGGTGACAAGCGTTAGCGATTTCAGATGAAGAACCACCTACCTACGCATTACTGAGACTGACTCACGCTGATAAAGGATTAAGAGTAAAAATTGATGTATGATAACATTTAGTAAGCAAAACCTAGGCGGGAGTCTGAATTCGTGAACGTCACACGAGTGGGGAGGGCTCTGAGTGCCGTAATAAACATGTATAATAATGTCAGGTCGAGAGGAAGGTGCCCTACTTCCTGGAAGGCAGCGGGGCCGTGTGGTTTGTGAGTCGCCCCAAGGACTGTTAAATCTGAGGTTTGTAGCCTGGACTCTCTTGTTGGCTTGGAATGATTTATGTTGTTGTGTTGTTGGGAAAGACATTCAATTCATAATCCCCACTGGAGTCAGGTGTGTATACGTACCTGGCTTTAGAGCTGAAGGGGCCATGGCATTGCATCGTGGTGATTAGCAATGACTTCGTGAAGGATTACATTTGTAACATAGTGTGTTTATGTTGGTATACCAAATATTGTTCTATGTATGTATTATGAAGAAGATATATTACTGAATGGCACTGTGAAACGAATTCCGTACAGAGTTTAAAGAAAAATTACTTATTTTTATATTTCATTTCTTTTTCAGGGCTTTAAAAAAAAATCAAGACTGTCGGTAAACCAGTACAAAAAAATGTCCTTTTTCTTAAAGAGGAAAACAAGTAGATAGAGACAAAATGTTCATGTTCGTTAACTGAAGCCAAAATTAATCTCCCACACTCAACAGTCTAGGAGATTGAAATGCACTAGACCTACATAAAATAAATCTCTCACAGTTCGACAGTCTAGAAGAATGAAATGCATCAGACCTACATCAGCAGTACTTATCTTTATCGTACGCGTTTAACTTGGCCAGTTTCCTTTTTCAGATCCGCACTCTAAATATGATGTCAAGAGCTAAAAATGATAAAGAATAAGTCCACATTCTAAGCCAGATTGACCTCTTAATCTACTTTTCATCGGGGTTTTTTTTTTATATTTCTACACAACAATGATCAGCAGTAGCCCAAGTAACTGTGGTGATAGTTGGTTCTGATGACACAGGTCAAAATGTCAAAAACTTTAACTTATTAAGTGGGGTTGTATATTGTTCTGGCTCTTATCTTCCCGTAGACAGAGTGCAAGAAAAAAATTTAACAATTCTTCCATATTGTCCAGATGTTTGAGATACGAAATGGAATTCATCGCTTTCAAAGGATAACCACACTGCACTTAACAAAGACGAGTTAACCAGTCTCGCATATATATCCATTGGGACTCAAAAGATGCGGAAATCAATCATCTCCAAAGTATAACCTCATTCCACATGGCCAAGAGTTAATTACTTTTGCGTACTCACCGGGTGTTGGAGACAAACAAGGGAATCAATCGCCTCCAAAGGATAACCCCACTGCACTTGGCAAGGGCGAGATAACAACTTTTGCATACCCACTGGGACTACAAAAGACGCAGAAATCAATCATCTCCAAAGTATACCTCGGTGATAACAGGCTGAGGTGATAACACCCGGTGAGTACGCAAGAGTATGACGTATACTCTTACAGACTCATCGGATGTTACATACATGCAAGGGTGTTAATCAAGGATAACCTCACTGCACTTGAGCAAGAGTTATCGGCTCTTGTAATTGCATACTCACCGGAACTAAAAGACAGTCAAGGGAATCAATCGTTTTCAAAAGATAACTCTTCATTCACTCGGCCCTGTACTGTACATGTCTAGGAAAAGATCAGAGTTTAAGAAACTCGGAGTCGTTACAAAGGCCATTTACTGCCAAGCGCTGGTGATATGCCTTCTTCAACCCTGCAACTCTACGAATGCCATTCTTTATGTTGCGCTGTAAATGTCACAACACGGGAAGAACTGCACTTCAGATGAATGATCTCATCCGTATCGATGTAAAATGTCGTATGTCACAAATCAGCGAATGTATCATTTCGTTCAGAACTGTCAGCCCGTTTTGATGATACTATCAAAATTAATGTAGAAGTTGAAAAACATACGCTCTCTAAGGTATTTTATGAGGAATAGAACTAGGTCCCTGCAAGATAACAAAATTGCATTATGCCAACGCGTTTTTCTCCAAACCTGGACTATGTTTGTTTGGTTCCCGCAGGTGCGCGAAAGGGGCGATTTTTCATTCTGTGGGCTATTCTTCTCAGCAGCAAAAGTATTCGTTTCTAATCAAACCATGATAGATGTGACTGATGAAGAAGCGCTAGAAAAGAGTGCATTGACTTGCCAGTGGTGTCTGCTGTATTCATATCTTGGCCTCAAGTAATTTTTATTAGCATTCACGTCACCGCTGATTCTTGTCACATCCTCCTACACAAGGCCGCTGACGATAGCTCCACTAACAAATTTGAAATCGTAGATGGTGGCCGCCATTCTGCCCAGCTCCAATTTCCGGTGTACACAAAAGATTCCAATTTCGTAACGAACGTTTACGAGCTCTCCACACTCCCCCCTCCTCCTCTCGGCTAACACGAAGCGGCTAAAAGATAATACCCCAGGTGTTTGTGAAATACGGCGTTTTACGTCAACACGGACGATTACGCCTACAGATCACCAATAGAAGGTGATCAAGTTCAGGCTGAACAAACGTATTTAGATCCATGTCACGATATCTGACATACTAAGTGCCAGGTGTAGAGAATAGTGTTATTGAACATTAATTGTACTTCCCACCTGAAGTTCCCCTATCACATCTGGACTCAGTCTAATGTTAAGGGAAAAAAACAAACCAGTCGAATCTGCTTAACAGCAACTCCTAACGGGAATGGTGACAATATCCCGAGATTTTTAAGCAGAGAAGGAGGATTGAACGAAGGTATTTATTATGTTACGATATCTTGACATATGAAGTGCCTGGTGTGAAGAATTAGAACTTTTAAATCTCTCATGTGAATTTCCGATTTCATACCTTGACAGTTTAGTGTTATGAAAGAAAGAAAAAAAAACCACAGTTGAATCCGCCACTCCTCAAGGGCGTGCAAAAAGTTGAAATTAAAGGCGTGATCTAAGGTGTGACTTTTATACAGAAAATACGGCATTCTATAAACTGAAAACCATGTTATCATCTAGTGAAATCAGCTGCACACTTAAGTAATTTTTGCACTGTTTCTCAGTGCACTGTTTCTCAGTGCAAACCACCTGTTATGATTCGACTGAACCAGCCAGGATGGAATAGTCTTGAGCGAGCACACTCTTTTCCAAGAGATACTAGATCTACATCCATTGACTGACTTCAGCAGACCTGAACATAATGGAATAATTATAAAAGGAAAAACAAAATAAACCTGCCTGGACTATACTTTTTTTGGCTTATGTATTGACTCGTCTCCATCTTAGTTGGTGAAGCTGCAACTAAGGGGATAAAAGATGAAAGGGGAGGGGGGGGGGAACGCACTATCCACTTCTAATGGCCCTCTTACCTTCTCTCTCTCAGATCCTCCATTCATCATATTTAATTAAATTACTGACCACTTTTTAATTTGGATGTCCTCACCAATCTGAAGATTCTGCTGCCCAAGCAACCATCCATCCAAAACACACTAGGCTCATTGGACCAATTGTAAAGAATCTCCAAATATTTTAATATTGACACTGGCTGACCAAAAAAAAAAAAAAANNNNAAAAAAAAAAAAAAATGAATAACTCACAGCATGAGTTAATGAAATGATAACAACTACTTTCCTCCTCGCTCCTCCCTCCCCTGCCTCCAATAGAAATAAAATTACATGCATATAAGGTTACAGACTTCTAATTGGCTGAAAATAACATGCTGTTTACATGAGTTAGGAAGACAGTAAAAAATCTGTCCTTTGGACAGATTGAGGAGAATGGGCCCTAGATTTGTGAACCTACCTGCGAATTATTTTACATTCTCTCCTAATTTTGTAAATTAAACCTGAAGTTTGGGTCATTCGCTTCGGTTTCGGTGTGGCCTTTTGTGCGGAGCACTTGTCGTTAAGGAAACTGGTTAGCTTGTTTACACCTTTCGATGTATCAGTTCGCGGCTCGAAAACGAACTGCGAGATCTATATTTTGAACATCATTTTTAATAAGCTCATTGAATTCTGCAAATAATTAAAGAAGACCTAGAGATTGTGGAATTTCTTGCTAGTGACAGTAGAGAAAACAGTTTATTGGCTCAAAGAGGGAGATTGGATTAGGCTTCTGTAACCATAAGAAGCATGACAACAAACAGGGCTTTGACTGCACTTCTCTAGTATTAGTAGCGCCACTCCTGCACTAAGGAATCTTTGCCAGTCCCTAAAAACCTGTGTCTCACAAAATCCTCCCAAGTGTTAGAATAACAAACATGGGAATCGAATTAGAAGATGGAGACCCAGTAAATGACTGCCTCTAAAGTCAAGATCAGGAGGACGTCTATTTAAACGTCTTCAATGTTCAAACATTTATAATGGAAAACGCAATCCTCTTTTTGGGCGAAAAATTCTGATTTTCAGATTTTAGGCTTTCTTTCTTTTTAAGAGAGAGAGAGAGAGAGAGAGAGAGAGAGAGAGAGAGAGAGAGTATGCGAGCGCTAGCGTGCGATCTTTAAAATATCAGCGATACGCCAGCAACAACAACGGAGCTCTATATCACTGGGTGAACGTTTTAGTAATATTGTTATTGTTATTCGCGACTTTTGTTCTTATTATCCCCAAACGAAAGCATTTTTTGTCCGGCAAACCTTTTTCTCGACCTCTAAAAAATCAAAGTCACCAGCGAACATTAAACTACTGTACTGTAATGTGGCCCTTTGGTTTGCTTCTTTTAAGGTAGTGCAGTTTAAGGTTCCCTGAAGCAAGTACCCTACTGGACGAGCCACTACAGCACTTGTTGATTTTATTGCACTAGCTTCATTTCACGTCCCCTTGAGCTGCTGCTTTTTTCTGAGACTATTCTGTGGTAGGATACACTCAGACTGTTATACAGTCTCGGAGCGTCGCCATAGCATAAAAGATCCAAACTTTTGCCAAACTAAAAAAAAAAAAAAGAACAACAACCCAGAGATTCCAGATTGCCTTTATCAACGAGGTCTTTGTAACAACAACAACAACAAAAAAGCCAGCGGTTGAGACGATGAAAGCCAGCATGCTTCGGTTTTCAGAGAAATTATTTCCTGAAGTGTCCCGTGTGATTTGTGGAGTCATCCGCTTTAATTTGCAATCCCTCTTAAATTGAGGCTGTTATCTCTCCGCATGCAACCTAATGGAGATCTTGGATGGTTAAAAAAAGTTACACTGCTATCTCAGGTTATCTCATGCACTACATGTATTAGATCTACACACCACAGACAAATTTTCAAAGGTAAGAGGTAATATTCTTTGACGTGAAAGGGCTTTTGATGCACTTGGCACAATTTTGTAATCTACTTAACTCACAAGCAACGCATGGGCCCACTCCTGATGATATCTTGAAAAAGGTTGCCTGAAGACGTAGGCACAGGGTGACGTCCTGAGCACGATATACACTGTAAAAATAATTTCTCCCATCCAGACCTTTCTCCATCTAATTCACCTCTCCGAATCAGCCAGCCAGGACAAACAGTCCCACAGTCTGTTGTCATGGCCTGAGAGTGAGGCTCGAAAGCGTGAATGACTGAGTAAGATCTAAAGCTACTGGTAAACAAGAGTTGTGATTAGAGAACATGGCTGCCAAGTTAATGAAATACAGTATTCGCCTGGGCTAGGCTAGCCATGTGGAATGCCTGTTCTTAGTTTTTCTGAAAGGTGAATTCTTCTAGGTTTTGATGCTCTTCCTCCTCCTCCTCCTCCTTCCCCCTCTCATTCTTCTTCATCTGTCTCTTGTTTCAGTGCTCCTCTTCTTCCTCCTCTTCATCTGTCTGCCCCTGCCTGTCTGCTCTTCTGTCTATCTATAGGTCAAAAACACACTTTCCTGGCGCACATGAATGAACAGAGTTTTTTTTTTGGTCGACTTTTTGGAATCCATTAGGAGTAGCAGCAGTAACAGCAACAACCTCCCAAGTTAACCTAGCTAAATGGCCCTGAAGACCGTCTCTCAAGTCTTGCATACACAACGCAAACGATCAACGCTTGTAAACCCACAAGCCAATCATGAAAATGTCCCTCAATGGGCGACTGCAGCGATAAAGTGAATTAAAATAGGAACGAATTTCCGGGCCCGCCAAATTTGAGAAATTGAACAAGAAAAGGGATCTGACCAGGCTGCGCTGGCTGAGTCGGGAAATTTAATTATTTGTCGTCGTGAGTAAATGCACGTGCCCGACAGAGGAGGGGCCATCTCGGGACAGGTACCACCGGCAAAGCACGCGCTGAAATACATCTTGAAACCGTGGCCTGCAGAATCATCACTACAGACTCGTCATTGGGCGTGGGTATATTCGAATACAAAAGTCGTGTTCGCCCGAACCAGCAACAAAGATTCAGATTCGATTCTAACCTAACGAATTTCCAAATCTGTACTTCATATTCGAAACTCACGAAACCAAGTTACAAGTTCCTTTGTTTTATTGGCTGATCCAGTGATCAGAATACCAAACTCGAACTTCGGAATCTGAAGCTTTGACGAATTCGGGTTCGCCAGTCTGCAAATCCTCATTCTTTGCCCACCCCTATCACACTCCCCTTCCCCAACCATCTTCACGTCGGACACTTTGATGATTGCAGGATCCTAAAGCCAAAAGCTAGCGAGCATTTCTCTAGTTAGAGCAAACATAGTGTTTTTCTAGGAGAAGGGAGGGGATTGGACAGGCGGATCTTACCAAAAATTCCTCGGAAATGGTAACCTCCAACAGCGCAGTCATGGCCCTGGATGGACCGTTCGCCCGCAGAGCTCATGTTTAACACCGTATGTCCAAAGCTATGGGTGTTTGAGAAACTTACCTATTATCATTTTTTTTAATAGCGTTTGTGAAAAAATGTTTACCACCGAGATAGATTCGATGTAAAAACAATATTTTCTATTCCGACAAATTGCTTTGGAAGCACTTTATGTCAAATTTGGAAACAATCCATTCAGTGGGAAAAAAAGCTAGTTTTAAAAAAATCCTTGCTCATATTTTTGTGAACGCACTAGATCTATAGCCTAGGTAGTGCTGTCGGGTGAAAAGTAATTTACATGCATTTTCTTTTGTTTTCTTTCCTCACGCCATCTGAGGGCATCTGGGTGCTAGCACTGGCACTTGCATTGATTGGCACAATAACAGCTCTGTTTTTATATCCTTATCGTCCGTACTGATCTATCAGAACGTATTCCACAAATATTCCAGAAAATGAAAGTTCTGATACATGTACTAATTAGTTCAGAATTTAAAGAGGTTTTAAAAACGAAAGATCAAACTTTCAGAATAAACATAAGAACATTAAGATTATAAAGAATTATGGCCTTTTTCTTTGTAATGAAAAGGTTGAAAGAAACTCCCGTTAAGCTAAAGTTTAACTCTTTGAACGGGTACAGGCACACCTCTAGGTAGGTCCAGAAAATGTAATGACTAAGCATAGAATATGGCGTACACAAATATCTTGCCGTGAGATCTTATAATATGATAAGGCAGATATGCCAAAGCCAAACACATACCAGATTGTTTTGTATTATTTCGGGAGACCCCCTAAAAAGATGTACAGAATTTCAAAGTGCGATAACTTCAAAAATTCAAACTTTTATCACCTGAAATGTGGCATACCTTAGCAGCTAGATGTTGTCTCGTACAGCTACAAATTTCAAATAAAGTGAAATGGATATGTCTCAGCTAAAAGAAATTCAAAACCTCATGTCTAACAATAACCATGCCCGGTATGCTTTTGACACACTGTCGCTGGCACGTCATTTTTTGACATGTCCTTTTAATTTCCTGGATGAGATGAAAATACAGTATGAATGAAATTTGCAACAGTTATAAACTATATCTAAGAGGATATTGTGGCTAAAATTTCATTCCAGTATCTCTTGAGGTTATTGGATTTTTTTTAGGGGGTGGGGGTGGGGAGGGGGCACCCGGAATATCATTATAAAGAAAAGAGGCATAGACAGGCGTAGGTCGAAGCTGAAAGTCTCAAAAACAAAACAAAAAAAAAAACGGTGTCAGTAGGGCAAACCAACCAGGTCTTACCCCGTATTTTGCGTTAAGGACATTAGCAAGTGGGGTAAGTTGATGACAAGCGGCCATGTGGTGATGCTGACAGGTATAGTCTTACTTATGGCTCACTGAGGTGTGAGAAGCTCAGTTTATTATGTTACCTGCGGATCATGGTGATTGATGCAGCCAGTGCAACTTTCATTTCATAGTCATGTGGTTAAGTCGGCAATGCCAAATTCGTAACTTGTATATGTGTGAGAAGGACTGAAAAAGATGGCAGATGTCTCCTTGGGCATTAATCGTAATGTTTTAAAGACACTATATTGTAGGAGGCTTGTCATGGCTCAAGCTTCGTCTCTCCTACAGCAACAACTGTGTTTAAAAGGGACACGGAACCTAACGCAAAATTTAAAATTAAAAAAACAAACAAAACTGCATTGATGGCCCGTCCGTATGGTTGCTTCGGTCATGCTCAGCGATACTGATAAATTGTGCAACGAAAACAAAAACAGTGCTACAAAGCTCAAGGCTCCAATTATTATCATGGAAATCATCCATGTCGCAGAAGATAAATATCGGACGTAAAACAAACAACAACTGCAACAAAAAGGCATGGGTAATGGTGGTGCTGGTGGTGGTGGTTGAGTAGGAGAGGGGAAGGGGGAGACATCAAAGTTACTGTACTGTTCAGACTGGTAACTACTGGGTACATTAAGGCAGCTTGCACCGAGAGACACGGATGTTACGGAAGGCTGGCGCTTGTGATGTGGCAAATGTTGTGAAAACAGATCGTAATGATACCCAGTGGGGGACTTTGAAGTCAATTCCGGCGACATCGTTTTCTCTCCAAACAATCTGACATTATCTTTTTACCGTCGTTGTTGATGATTCACTTCAGCCCCATCCCTTCTCCTTCGCAAACCGGGTAGAGAATTAAAACAATCATCTTAAATACAATGATCTAAAACACGTGGTTACACTCTCTCATCGAGGCCTTGGAGTTATTTAGTTCGTGACCTATTTATACGTGTATAATCGATCCTTGTTTTCTAACTACTTGTACAGACAGGTCACCAGCTAACAAAGCCAACATTGTCATGTAGCTCTTAGAGCAAATCTGTAACTGTATTGCATGCAGAACACGGGTACATGCTACTCCAATCGCCAGTGCATGAACAAGGCTGCAAACCTGCAGCTGTTGACAGGCCGTCGAACTTTAAAACCAATCCAGCCTTTACAAACACTAAAATGTATCATACATTTATGATGTATACAGTCCATATGGAGCAAGAAGCTGTGACCAACGTTTGGAAGCTTAATGGAAAACTTAAAACAAAAGAAAACTGACTATGCACACTGACAGACGTTCAGTCAAAATGAGCGTCAATCTTTTACTTCATAATCATGTTCTTGGGCTACAGCCCATCTGCTGTTCTAAGAAAACATGCCCTTCCTATCTCCCTAGTTCCATAGTGCAGTGTATGATGGCGTGCATTGTAAGTGTCGCAGTGCAACGATTCAACGCACATCACAGCAAGCATTTTGTCTCACGCTTAGACATTTATTTCATGAAAGGGAAGAGCTAGCGAACACGTAAGCATGCAGCCATCTTGCAAATGATTAAACCTCCAAGTGAAACTGGCATTAAGCATGACTGCTGCAATAGCATGCAAATGCATAATATCACTGGTATGGTCTCAGCTCAAGGGACATAGGTGGAAAGCGAAGAATACTGCTCAGCCAATATTAGACCCACACAGCAGTGTCAGCAGACAGGCTCTGAATGAATCTTCTGCTGGGGAGTGCCGTGCACGCATGGGTCTGCCTATAATACGCCAGTCTTGCTTATCCTAGAGACACCTCAGCACCTATTATAAGGTCTCGCTCCTGAGAAATCCGAAGGACGCAGGTCCTTAGTTTTCTTATACCTCAGTTTTCTTACAATATGCTCAAAGCACTGTAATCTGATTTATAGCACAGCTTGGTCATTAAACCTATCGCACCGAAGGCGGTTCATTGCACTGATATTTCCGTAATCAAACAGAAGACAGCGATAGCGAGACGGAGAGGTCAATAAATCATAACCATTAACATCGAACGACAAGCGCTGGTACCTGGCCTTCCGTTTGAATCAATGCGACTACAACAAATGGTTCCTCAGCATGAAATTCCCCGAGTACAACGATTTTACTCTCGCATTTTTAAGCTCGATGACTGCTTGCCCCTAGATCTGAAGCGCTGGGATTATATATATATCTCGTGTCTTGTTTAAAGCTTTGGGCTATAGTACAGGCTAAAAAATATCAAAGCCCAATAAGCTTCGCCACAACGACAGTTTGCCCTTCGCCGCTGCTCTGCGACTACCACTACTCGTTTTTCAGTTTAAAGTCACACGACTACAGCTGCATGTCTTTGTAACTCATTATTTTCCCATGTATAACTCGTGCCACTATCAAAAATGTCACCAAATATAGATAACGTATATTCAGCGTATCGGGCTGTAATAATTAAATTGTTCCCTGTTTTGGGAGCGACCTTCAACCTTGAACATACATTGCAAAAGTCGTTATAGGATACATAAATCATGAGAGGGTATTGTTAACCAATATGTGGAATCTAATGTCGGCGGATTGCATTATCACTCTATATGGCCTTTGATTTTGATTTAGAACTTCCTGTGCAAAAAAAAAAAAAATAGTTTACAGACCAATACTGGGTTATAACAAAAACAAACAAAACAAAAACAGACAAACAAGCTCATGAAAATTGCAATACCGGGTACAAAATTTATAACAATTCTTTACACAGACATTATGTATAAATTTTCATTCTGAAAATACTCCCAGAACTTTTACAATTACAATCTGCAAATAATCCCCACACCTTTTCAGCCTGAAAATGTTATCGGTGACCCGCAAATAAGAAAACTGCAGAATTTTCTCCACTTTTTGATACTATCTCCGATATGTTTCTATTTAAATAAAACAGTCTGAACACTTCATGACTCTGTTAATAGTTTCGGCAGTTTATATATTTATACATCTGATCTCGATTTACATGTCCGTTTTCCACATTTTTGTTTTCCACTCTGAAAATATTATGGAGATCATTCGGTTTCGCTCCCGTCCGAACCGAGAGTGCAGCAAAGTGATACCATGCAGTGATAAAAGCTTTATGGAACAGGTAGTGGGACCTATACCAGAGTACAGGGAAGTCATAGTACCTAGCAGACCTTACAGCACAGAGCACAGACCACCAGTAGAGACCAGCATCGTGCTGGGTGGTACTACTTTTCAGGGCAATGGAGCAATAAAACGTCCCACAAAGTCAAGTTACTCTAGTAACTGGTAACTGCTACTGAACTTGGTCTCACATCGGCATCCCTAACAACATGTTTAGCCTCTACATCAGCTATGTGTGAGCAGATGAGTGACTAACATTTGCGAGAATGGCCGGTGTGCATGGTTTGTTACTGAACCGCAAGAGTGGACCTTCTGACAAGAAGCTTTGATCTTCAGACCCCTGACGTCAGGGTCAGGGAAGAACGTCACTTAACCACATCAGCCATTCACAGAATTCTTACATGGAACGGTGGGGTTTGGGGGGGCGGGGAGAGGGAGGGAGAAGGGGAATCTAATAGGATAAAAGCTCTGTTGATAATACATGTTGTTAACCAATATTAATTCCTAAAGACCTCCCCCCCCCCCCCCNTTAAAAAAAATGTTCGTTCCATAAAATAAGCCGAACAACCTAAAAAGCAATCAGACAGATCAGAAATTCCGTTCAGGATGTCTATCAGGGTCTACTTTGTTGAGGCACTGCACTGCTGAGTACATGCGAACTCACACATCCATGTAGGCCTAAGTGCGTGCGCGTGCGAAACTGAACGCATCTAGATCGTATTATACGAGCTTTTTTTTTTTGGTTGTTGTTCTTTTTCTCATGCTTGATGACAGTGGCCATCGAAGATATCAATGTTCATCTCATTAGCCGTTCCGAGACTTCTCTTCCTTGGCAGGGACGACCATACCGAGGACAGGCTCAGCATTATCAGGGGAAGGCGGCAGTAGTATTCACGACAGCAATTTGCGGAGAGCTAAATACACGGTTTGTCATCTGCCATTTTCTATTTCGATGCTCCCGGTGATTTTCGACGCAGGAAATTAGTTCATCATCATGCTGGCTTTCGCTGTGGGTCCTGTCTGCCACAATCATCATCCGTCAGTCTCCGTCAATTCTTCCCGTGGTTTTGATTCCATCACCCTTTTGATTCCATCGAAAACAAGTTGATGAAGAAGAGACAGAAAAGGAAGAAAAGACTGAAGAGGAAGAAGAGACAGAAGAGGGGGAAAAAGATACGGCTGAAAGCTAAGAAAAAAGGGTGGAGGGGAAGAAATAATGGGAAAATGAAGAGGAAGATACAGCTGCCATTACGTGCGTGTGAGATGGATTCGCAAATACTGTTTATGTTGACAGTGAGACACAACAGAATATGCAACTTTTATAAGGTGTCGTAGGTCAAGGTGCCCACTGCCCAACCGCTGACCTGCAAAGCACAATATGGCCGGGCAAGGTTGTAAAATAATTATGACCGCCAAATTATTATAGATTATAGAGCAGAGTGCTTCATATAGTATAGATCATTGTGCTTTATACAGTATAGAACAGAGTGCGTCATAAAGTATAGAACAGATCTGAACCCCTCCATGAAAAGGTTGTGCACCCCTGTTTTGAGGATCTCTACTAATAAATTGTCCTCTGGACATTGTTGTTGTTGTGGTTGTTGTTATTGGTATTATTATGTATTATTTATTAATTCACCAGAGATCGTTTGCCTCCTGTCAGCGTCAGTCTCAGTGCGGAGTTGCCTCTCACGGAGTCTGACTTTGCCACGTTTAATGCTAGAATAGTTTTTGTTATTGTTCTTTCGTTTAAAAAACAACAACCAAAAAAAAAGCCTGTGATTCCCTGTGGGAAATCTACGTAAGTGTGGTTAAAGGCTAATTGCTTTACAAAAAACCTCCCCGCGGGCTTTATGATCTACGATAATGAATTGATGCAATAACGTAAAAACGTGCAAACGCACACGTATGCACTCGAGGGAGAAAAAAAAAAGGTAGTTAATTACAATATATTATATGCTGGATGCAAAGCAACGCCCAAAGAAATATTCATAATAGCCAAGCAACAAAATGGAGTTAGTTAATGGAAGAATATGAATATCAACAGCCTTACTTTAGGAATGAACAAAAAAAAATGGGGAACGGGTGTGAGGAATAAGGATATGTATGCAAAGTGCCGCACCCAAGAAAGAACTAACTTCGCACAATCAGTAACGAGCATGAAGAAGTGCCAAACCTAAGCGCAGTTGTTGAAGAAATCACCCTGGCTCTAAAGTAAAGATGAAGAACCCCGATTTAGCAACAGTAGCAGTAGGATTAAGAGGAGGAAGACGAGGGGAAGAAGAAGAAACAGAACCAGCAAAAGCTTCCGCCAAAACAGAAAAAAAAACAACACCAAAACTTTGTGGCGTTCACAGAGCTTCTTAATCTTGTGTCGTCCAAAAATCCTCACGTTTTTCCCCAGACAAAAAAACCTCACACAAAGATTATCTCAGCAAAGAGTTGGATAAAAAAGGCATCACATTTGAAGAAATTTACATGATTCTAACGCCCTTTGAACATTTTCAACGCGTCCTCGCCAGCAAACCCAAATCATAACAGTAACTCGGCAAATCCAAAGCCCAATGAACGTCTCATCAGGTCAACCTCCGAAGCTGGCAAATGAAGTTAGGATGTGGACGTGAGCTTGTGAAAATGACCGGGGAAGACTCCTGTGAGTATTCTCTCCACTTTGCTACACCTACAGGGCAAGTCTGAAGTTCTCGGCAAACAACTGCTGGAGGTACAAAGCATCTCTGATCTTCAGATTTTGGGTAATTTACCGACTTCGGTTATCGCTCTCCGGCCCGATGGCCCATTGACCGGGCAACGTCCCACTTACTGTATGTTTGCCCACCCGCCAAGGCTGTCCACTGGTTCATGTTTGCCATTTCTGTCGAAGATGTCTTTCGGAGAAGTCACGTACCAGTAGGAAAGGCCACGAGGGACATGTTGAATATGCTCTTGATAGCTGACCTTACTGTCTTTTGCTGTAGTTTGGAATCAAATTGTTATGTGTAAAAAGTTACAGTAAGAGAATCATGTGTCAGGGACTTTTTTTTTTTTCATAATCATACGACCTTCAAAATTTCGTGCCTTGCCTAACAGATCTGCCAAAAACAAAGGGGNNNNGACGGGGTGGGGGAGAGAGTCATTTCACTGCACGCACCGCATGGACCATAATGCTTTTAAAAATGACTTCAAAACTAAGGACATGGCGGCCCTCTCTATCCCAAGAAGGGGGATTGTCAGTGTATTTCTGTGAACACAACTATAGACCTTCTTCATACTATATCTGGACGAAGCATCCACCAAGACGTAAAATCCATCTACATTCCGGAGTCCTGCTGCACAGTACTGCTGTACTGTAATCAGTTCTACAACCAAATTTCTGAGCACTTGGGAACACAGGGTGAAGAGATAGGACTAAGAGATAAGGTTTCTAAAGGAACATATGGAGGCTATAAAGCCACGGCAATCAACAAACTGGCCGGACTACGGACAATGTGCAGTGATGAAAGAAATGAACAATCTCGAGACATTTCGAAGCTGTAACAGCAAGGTGTCGGAACGGAATGGCGGCGGCAGGATTTCCGCTGGTTACCACGTGATGGATCAGTCGAGACAAGGCCACACGCAATGCAGTAATAGGTAACAGTACAGCGCCATCGTCAGACGGGATTACAACTGACGATGAAACAGACTGGTTTATGAAGAACAAAAAAACCAAGGGTACAGATACTCATTACCATCGGCATCCTCATGGTTTGTGGACTTAACGTCTCTTTTTTTTTCAGGCTAACAGGATATTAACTCCCCCCCCCCCCNCCCCCCCTTCCAACCTCCAATCCACCGCTTTAAACTAGCCTATGCTCGGAGCTATTATCATTGGTATCTGAGGGGCTCACTTGTTTTCTCATGCCTATCTATCAAAAGCCATTTCATCTCTGTTCGATTCTAAAATCTAGGATCTAGTAATGAAATTATCATATAAACGATATCTTACGAGCCACTTTCTGCATACAGTCTCTGATCCTTTCGATTTCTTAACATATTTCTCTTCTCGCACCCGAAACTCAAAAAAACCAACCCCACCAAACTTCACACCTCAAGAAGATTCACATCTTGATTACATAATCTGCTTGTGCAGACACAATTTCCAGAAAACTAAAATAACAAAAAAGGCAAATAAAATGCTGCAGGTGCTCGTCATCAGACATAACAACCAAAGCTGAGGGTATTTACCGAGGAGCACAACTCGCCAAAAAACTTATCATCATGGACAAAAAATAACAGCAAAACAGTTGAAATATGGTTTCACATGGAATGCATCTTTATACAAATTAAGCCATCTGCGACACACACTTTTTTTCTTTTAAAGAAAAAAGGTAGACAAAGTAAAATGCTGTTGCTTAATTGTCGTGTTAGGCTATTATGTTTATATGAAATCTGTGCGTACAATAAAAAGGAGTGGGGAATGGAGAGGGGAGAGAAGAGAGAGTCTATGAGGTTTGTGGTCACGTGTATTTGAAGGCCATAATCTCCATCTGACTCTAAGGAACATTCCGAGGGAAAAGAAGGTCCTGAGTATTTTTACAAAAACAAAAAAAAACCTACTTAATTCACCGACTCTAGCCAGCCACATGCACTCATTCTGTAGCATGGCTGTCTCAAACAGGTTCAGCTGTATGCAAGCATCCTTGAGGGCAAAGACAGACGTTGAGAATTAAATGCAACTCACATTAAACGGCCTGGGCGAGAGTGAATAACAAAATTACACTAAGTGCTGACGGCATGTCTCTCTTGCCTCCCTTCCTCGTCCCCCCTCCCTTAATCCCCCTCAACCATGCATTTCCCAAAAGAGAAAAACATAAACAAATCTCCGAAGTTTAATTTCCTACCAGGGACATGAGGATACATACTAAATTGGCTCTCATTTCAAGTGCGAGCCAGAGGCAGTGCCCAGATGCCAGAATGGAATGCCAGTAATGACCGTGATGAGACCAGATGTAAACATAGACATGGCTCTTAATGTACCTTGACTGACCATTACCTGTGGGGACTAGTCATGTGCAAGAGAAACAAACTTTAGTAAGGGGGAATGGGAAGATACCAACGAGAGTTAAGAAGTATCTGAAGCTGGAATTGAGAGTGATTATTCATGTATTTAAAACAGAGATAAATTACTACAGGGTACTGTGCCAAACAAAAAAAAAGACGAAGTAGTATCTTGATAAGAGTAGTAACAGTAGAAGAAAATGGCACAGAGGCAAAAGTGGGAAGAAACCCTGAGTGGACAGGTTTGACCTTGGACATTTCCCAGAGAGCGACAGAAAGTAGACAGACCTGGAACGGCGGAAAGATTGTTAGGACGTCTGTGATGTCCCAAAGACCCTCGCGCGAAGATACTCATCAATATTTTACTACAGTTTATTGGTCGAAATCAGTTTCCGGTTGAAATATAACATCGCACTACTTTATTTAAGTAAAGTTTGGAGACATTTAATGTAATCGCTTCAACAGTTGTATTAGCCAAAAAAGACTAAATTTCTTGTAAGATGTTAGGACCTTTAGTGTTTTTTGTTTTTTTCCCTCGCCTATATTCCGATAACGACACCAGAACCTGCCTACAATTCTAAGATAACTAATATCTGTTTGCATTTGATCTAATTTGTAGAATGCCTTACTCCTACGTCAACACGAGCGAAAAGTATCTCTCACTCTTCGAGGCTTCTATGCTCTGTCATCAAATATGGGAAACCCGATCCCATAGGACACAGCATCAACGTATATATTATCAGTGGTGTCCAAAATGTTGGCCTGCGGGCCAAACCATGACGCGCAAAGGTGAAAACCATGGCCTACGAAGTTCTTTCAAGCAACAAAGTGTCTTGTGTCGCTTTATGTACTGCTTTACGGTCAAAGAAGTACCACAGGTTTAAGTATGGCTCTAATATGGCGACTTACACTCAGAATCAGCCCCACTTTTAAAAAGGTTGAACACCCTTGATCTACAGTATCACGCCATTCTTATGTCATTGCACTCATATTACTCCGATCGGCTAATGAGGTTACTCGTACGAGTTAGCCCAATTCCCAATACAGTGTGAATTGTATTTATTTCCCTCTCAGAAAACTCTTGGGAGCTTGGGACTTATTTACTGAAAATGAAGACCACTTTCCAGTGGTTGCTGCAAAATGATAGTAATGATTAACAAAGAGGTCATATGCAAAAGTATCCTATTTTCTCAAAAGTGCAATGATAGCAAGAACTTAGAAAATGAACCCTGAACCCTTGAGCACAAAATTCCGAGTCCCTGGCCGAATCTGAGCAAAGCCACATTATCCTGATACCCATGTAAAAGATCGTGGTTTTCCCAAACTCGACGTCAATGCTAGATTGTGTGTACTCAAGGCACTCGAAATCGGACCCAAGATTAAATTTTGTTTTGCTCTTTTCGTGAGAAGGCAGATGACCCCGCGACTGAATCCAGAAGACACCATTGGGAACACTGTATAATAGGGCTTTTGATTCTGAACAATCATTATTGTGAACAACTGGAAATATATATTGCGCTAAATGATAACAGCCTACGGAACTGTCAATCATTAAATAAATTTCTCAAAAGTGTTCTCCGAGAGCGCAAACAAAGATCTTTGGTGGTTGCTTAGGACCAAATTACTCTCGAGTAGTCTGTCTATACTATTACAGAGCGAAGCCTGTCATTTGCGATGGTAAGTTCAACTTGCGAAAACAAGAGTGGGTGAGCGACAGGGTGGTTGAAGTCGGACAGGGTCCTAGCTCTAATGGTATACGGAAATTGAAAAAAAATATATTGTTATTTCAACAGAGTCCACTCAATTCGTAACAGCTAAGGCAAAGGACTGGGCACGTGTTGCCTTATTTATCATAGCCAAAATAGTGACTGATTCAAATAATTCAGAACTGTCTGTGATAGCCATGTGATCGCTGAATAAGCTGAACTAGGTCACAGTGTTTATTAAGTGTGAAATCGCAACAGGAGCCATTTTTTCTCAAGCCTCTTGGAAGGTTGAGCCTTCATAAGTATTAAGAATGGCCGGTTCGCTCCGGGTACAGTAAAACCCACTGTCACCATAGATCTGCATGTAGAACTGTACCTCACGGTTCCGAACCTCATGTATTCGACAAGCTCACATACTCACTGTGATACTTTGGGTCTAGGTATCTCAAAGTTTACTCACGGACTTGATAAGTCGCAAAATCACAACCTCTAAATTCCGAGCTGAGAGGAGGAGCTGAGAAGTCCTACTGTATTGAAGATTGAGCGAGACCAGCAGTAAATGTATTGTTTCGTCATCAGACATGTCCGGAACTAATCCTAGTTTTGTACCTGAAGCAGTAACGATCTGTGTACTACGTCATCCTTGATTCATGCGGTTAGGGTATAAATGGCGTGAGGAGTATGAATGATCTGAGATGGTGAAATTAAATCCATTAGCATAATGAGGTCTAGACAGAGTTTCCGGGTATGTGCCGCTTTAATCACGTGACGAGGGTGATAAGTCTGCAACATCATAACTGTGAAAACATTTGTCTTCTGGCATGCAGTTTCCAATGTCAAATTAAAAGATTTACGTCAGTGTTATACACCAAGATATGTTCAGGCCACACTGATCGAAAATTCCTTTACTCTTCCCTTTTGTTTATCAACTTACACTGAACATACCTTGGTGTGCAATTCTGCTGCAGCTCTCTTTGAATCTGACATGGAAAGATTGCACGCAAAAGTGCAAACTCGTGCATTGGTTATAGTACTGTACTGCCCTCGTAACGTGACTACAGGAAAACGCCGCATAGATCACATTTCGTTTTAACAGAAAACAGATGGGAAACACTTCAAGAGGACGCCTATGTCATTTTCCCAGGCTCCTGGCTTGCACAGCTGTAGGGCTCTTAGTCTCGGTTCAATAAATGCACAAATTGTGCCTTTCTTAAGTACACTGGATAACAATCAGCGAATGCCACTAGGCAACAGGTTAAGGCTTTAAAGATGGTGAAAGATGCGGTAATAATTGGACGGCGCTGGTGTGCGGCTTTTGTGTACGTGTATGTGTGTTTGTGTGCGAATTAATCCATAATAATTGCTGCGTCTCTGCATAAACAAGGCTCAAGACATCACGTCTTTTCTGATGGCGGCTGAGAAAGGTTAGGCGTGCATTGTAAAAAAGAAATAAGATAGATTTAGAGACTTATAGAATGGGTGGAGGTGAAATCTGAGAAAGTGAGAGAGCGAGAAGAGAGGAGAGAGAGAGAAAGAGAGAGTGAGACAGAGCTGGGGATGCACACACACACTATTTAAGACTGACTGAGAGACTCGTAGAAAAAGGAAGGGGGACGACATCTGAGGAAGACACAAAGAGCAGAAAAGAGCGAGAAAGTGAGAGAGAAAGACAGCGAGAGAATAGAACAGAGAGAGAGAGAAAGAGAGAGAGAGAAAGAGAGAGAGAGAGAGAGAGAGAGAGAGTTACGAATGTATACAAACAAAAATTAAGAAGACTGACCGACTTGCAGAAATGGAGGAGGGGATGAGATCTGAGAGAGAGCGAGAAAGAGAGAGGAGAGAGAGTGAGAGAGAGAAAGAGAGTGAGAGAGAGACATAGAAAGGGAGGGGAATGTGAAATTCCTCTGAATGAAAACAGCATGGTTCCTTGCACAATCATGCTATCTCAATCATTTTTCAGGGTGAGAAACTGCAGCCATCCCCCCTTCATAAAAAAAAAAATAGAGAAACCGTTTTCAAGCTGACAATAGATTTCTTGACAATGTGGTCTTGCTTAAATCTGACGTTACATGTTGTTTTTTTTTTAAACGATGTGCGTCAGAAGCAAGAAGCAAAAAAAAAAAAAATGAAAAGAGCGACTGAAGGACACAAAGAAACACACGTAGAAGGAAACGAAAAGGAAACGGAGCTTATGATAAAAGCTGTGACCATTATTGAAAACGGCACTTGAGTTGGAAATATTGAACGAACACTCGGGCAGATTACCAAATATGAACTGAACTGCACACCACACACATTAAAAAAAAGAAACCAAAAAAAAAAATACTTCTTTTAAGAGATTATGCTAATCCTCAAGGTCTGACGTCAGAGCTAGGCTGCTGATCATTGATTCAATGATCACTATTTGTTTAGGCTGTAGAAAGTAAAGATTTCGTGTGGGTAGAATAGGGGGTGCTTAACCTTTCCAGATGGGTTACCAGTTTTGTAATTTTGAGTCAATTTAGCGCGGGTCATATCAACTCCAGAGCGTGGAAGAATACTTCTTCATCATATATGACACGTCAGTACAAGACAATACAATACAATACAATACAATACAATACAATACAATACAATACAATACAATACAGTGAGTACACAGCACAGCACAAAAATAACTTTATTATCTCAGGCACTGAGAACATAATTATGAGCAAACAATTTTCCTTAACCTCAGTATACTTCGCACATGTATTATGGCCTACACGTATAAAACACTCCACATCCTTATACTGTGTCTTGTAACCTTGCGCGCCATATTCTTTTTGGGCCGCAGGCCAGCGATTGGGCAATCTTGTGTAAAGGTTGTCACTATAGAGAATAACATAAGAAGGCCCTTAGAGTGTGCAGCGTGTCCTTGACAGTGTCGTTCATTTAAGGTTGCAACGTGGACAGAATGTCGCAAAAGTGCCCATACGATTTGCCACATGTGCTGAAAGAGGGCAACGTTATTCTGTGTTAATCCGCAAGGTGGCGGAGAAATTAAAAGGAAAAAAAAATGTAGCCATTTATGTAACAGAATGGAGATTAACTACTCGTCTATGTCAAAGTTTTTAGAGTATTCATTCACTGCGTAACACTTGAAATATTTTCACATTCTTACAAGACAGGTATAAAGAGTGAGTAAATGAGTAAGTGAGTGAGAGTGAGTGAGTGAGTGAGTGAGTGAGTGAGTGAGTGAGTGAGTGAGTGAGTGGATACAGTGAGGTGAGGCGAGTGAGTGAGCCAGCTCTTTGAAGCTTTAACAAAGGATTAATGGCTAGCTGTAGTTAGTATAAACATGAAAGAGATATCTATAAGATAGACTTTGCAGTGGTTATCCTTCTTTTCCCCAGCGCCTCCCCCCAACCAACCCCACCCCCTTCCTTCTCTCTTCAGGCTCTTCCTTCCTCCCCCTTATTTTCTTTTAGA
>JAWQUT010000024.1:1922196-1940444 GCA_033807755.1 Ellobium chinense
TTACTTGAAGACAACACTCCAGAAGACACGAAGCTTTGCGGGAATTTCCAAAGGTATTGAAAATAGAAAAGGAAGACAAACACTCGAGTCAACCACATCTTCAAACCTGAGAGAGAAAAGAGGGAAAGAAACAGACGAAACAGCAAAGACCGGAAGAAGGGGAAAAAAAGAGAGAGATTAAAAGGAGAAGAAGACAATGAAGAAGAGGCGACAAGAAGGAAGTGCCATAACTACGAGCTGAAATAATTTGAAAATAGTTGCTGAAATAATTTGAAACAGTTGGCTCTGACCTGTGAATCATCCTGAGCCATTTCACTATTCCTCACATTATCATGGTTTTCATGTGCCTCTCGCTAGCCGTTACAGTGATTTCTCCTGACCCGGAACTGATAAAAATATCTCAGCCTTTGCACCACGCATGTCTAGGAAATTGACCAATCATAGATTTCGATCTCGTTAACCCTGCTTATGCGAACAATCTTTTTGAGTTGTTGTAGAATTCATGATGATATTAAAAAAAAAAGAGAGAGAGAGAAAAGGGTAGAGGAGGACAAGATGATACAGATAACAGCCATCATGTAGAGCAGCTTCATTAAAAGAATATTCAGGCTGAGACGATGTATTATATAAGATCGCTTCCTCTTCTTCTCTCGAAGGCAGACAGACTGCAGCAGTGACAATCTTATGAAGAAAATTCTGGTCCCAAAAATATATACCATCATCAAAACCTTGCTCTTAACGTTACGAAAATTGCTAAAATCAATCCACTTAGTGGCCACGACCATTACAAGCTTAGAAACTTGCATTCTGACGACTTGGGCCCGATGATAATGATGAAGCCCAGTGCACTATTGAAAATCGTTATGATTAACTCCAAAATAGTTATGACACACGAGAAACATCTCTTCTGTGGGAATGCTGGAGACGCCTGTCTGTATCTCTCTGATGGACGGCGAACCAAAGACAAAAAAAAAAAAAAGGCAGGGNAAAAAAAAAAGGCAGGGGGAGGGGAGAAAAGGGGTCTTCACAAAGTCGTTGTGAGAGAAATCGCCCAACATAACAGTCGTTTCTCTGTGATTTCCAATCAAAGCGTTGATTTTCTCATCAAAGAAAGCTACTCCCGACAATGCGCCAATATTTGTTCGGCGAATCTTAATGGAAGCTACAGATTCAATAGGCACGGTACACATGCCCGGGAATCCTCGAAAGCCAATTACCGATACGTTTGCGCTCCCCAGGGAGTCCCCGCCATTTTTCCGCTCGATTCCCCGCTTCCGTTAGAGACCTTTGGACGGGGGAAAAGAGGCAAAAATGGAAAGGAGGAAAACCCCCCTGCAGCAATCACGAGGAATGATACTGGCCGTACTGGTGATGATGAGTGGAAAAAGCTGTGCCGTGTATATCAGGTATGGAAAAAAAACTCAACTAGATCTAGACGAGGGTTGAAGAGGAAAAGCTCATTAGAGTGAAATGATGGAAAACTATATCATAAGCGGGGGGTACAGATGTAATATTATACCGTGGGTGGTATGAAACCATTCAGATGTTTTTTATGTACATACCGCACACACGCACGCACGCGCGCACACACACACACACACACACACACACACACACACACACATACAAAATGACGGTGCCAAATGCAGAATGCGGCCGTATTGTTGTACCATGAGCAGAAGGCAGTCATATTCTTACCTTATAATTAAGCAGAGTACCACCATGTTGCTATACTATGTTCAGATTCTAGTCTCATGACCGTGTCCCCATGCACAGAACATTGCAGGTTTGTTGAATCACGCCCATAACATGCTTTACTATTATACTATTCTCAGAATACCGCCCGCTCTGAGGTGACTACATTGTTCAACCATGAGAAGAATAGAGTCTCAATCTTGTATCATCATCCAGATGGTACCGTCTTGTTGGATCATTGTAATTTTGGAGTCTCTTGCTAATCAGTGCTCGCAGTCATCAAGAAATGTCGCCTGCATTTTACCACTTTATCATCATACTTAAATAGCCATTCAGTATTGCAGCTCTGCCAAAATATTGTATTGTATATTGTATCAGTCTCTTGCATCTATGACTAGTACTTCATCTTATCGGAACAGGAGTAGTTATTTGCCTCACAGCCACATAAGTCCTTTTTATATTTGCATACACGTCTGACGTTTCATTTCGTCTGACGTTTTTTTAAAGAAAACACCGCAGAATGTCGGGTTTGTCACCCTGCCCGCGCCGCCATTACTCGTGCTGCGTGACGTCAAAAAACGAGATAGGCTACCAGACGATTGCTCCAGACAGTTTGGAAAATGTGCATGTGTCTCCACCAATCGTCTGCAAGCTGTTGCTTCTTTCAGGCTATGAAGCAAACATCTACCCCTATCCTTTTAACTTTGATGTATCACTCATGATAGCTAGCCCTGTGATGCTGTATTGCAATAATACAGTACCCATTCTTCAGCGCCGACAACATCTTCGTTTCTCACATAATCCCAGCATGAGTTTCTTGTTCATCCCCACCTCCTTCCACCTCCCATCCCACTCTGCTCGTCGACCCCACCTAGAACACAAGTTCTCATTGTTCTGCTTCTTCCGGCTGATCTGGGCCATGTTGTTCAGCACCTCCGTCCAGACTGACAGCCCCAAGGGAATCGCCAGCCGCTTCCTGGCCAACGTCTGGTCTGAGCTCTCTTCGTCCTGGACTCCCTGGCGTCCCACAATGCCGATACGTCAGTTTCCATTACTATGACCTTATTAATAACAGCAAAACTACAAACTGGAGCCATATGATAAGCATAATTTATTATCATGTTCTCATCATATAAAATTGGTCAAGAGGGTCTAATCTGGGTAAGAAGAGAACGTAGAACCTCGATATAAGGTATGCCTTTGTGCACGGGAAAAGTATGTATAGATTACTAAGGTATACTTAACACCTAGGTCAGCCTGAATAATAAAATGACAGGACAACAATGAAACCGTGCATGTGAAATCCATACCTTATAATAAAGTATTCTTACTGAATGAGTACTGAATATCGAGATTCCACTTTTGTTATGTATATTGTGGCTATAATCCTACATTGCGTAACTCATCACTACAATTCACATGCAGACATTACTACGTGGACTGCCTCAGTCACAGCAAGCTGTTGCAAGCAAAACTGTGATGATAGAACATGGTATCACGTTACTCACACAACATACAAATAAAAATGAATACCACTGTCTACAAACTTCGAAACTCATCCATATCTGGAGAGGGGTTATCAGCTATTTATTACAGGCGCCCTGGTTTGTGGGGCTGGGGCTGGAGTGGTTATTTGTTATATGATAACCGTTCGGGAGGGCGTGGGTAGTAGGAGTCTTCAAGGGAAGTGTAGGTATTCTTTTCTTAACGGAGCCCGAAAGATAGTGAATGTGGGAAAAATGTCGACAGCGAATGCAGGGAATCGGGGTGGGGTGATGGAGGGTGGTTTNAAGGGGAGGAGGAGGTGACGGCGTCAAAAGAAACTCAAAAGGGGGAAACAGGTTCCGAAAATCGAGAATACAATATTTATATGGACAGTGATATTTTGGAAGGACACCCAGACTATCCCGTGGGGAGTATTTTGGCGTGACAGCCAGACGGTAAGACTTTCATATGTGACAAAGCCCGGCAACATGCAACCATCTAAAAAAAAAAAAGGGAATTAATTATAGACTGGTTCCTGTGAAAATTGAGTCTTTCTTCATATTTTGAACTAGGCAGCAAGTTGTTGATATGAATGAATTTTATAACACAACCTTAGGATGAAATATCTAACAGTCGCAGAGAGGAGATAACTCGGAAACTTGTCTTGGTTAAAAAAAAAAATGCAATCCTGCCAGAATAATCCATGAGGTGTATTCTGGCTGTGCGGCCAATATATTCATTCCTTATTTATAAAGGACCTTTTCAAGGTCTTTTTCCACCATACAGAACATTACAAAGTCGAACGTATGCCTCTACAGTTAATTTTTTGTTTTTGGTCTTGGTCACAGAATACTGAGATGATTTTTTTTTGGGCTGTCTCTTATACACATCTTTANGGGGGGGGGTTGATTTCTTTTTCTTTCTTGTGGCTAGCCAGAGTGGCTTTATCGTGTGAAGTGTGAAAACGAACATAAATAACATAACACGCGTCAGACTCTTTGACAGTGTTTTCTTCATTAATTGAATTACTCCATTTTATTTATCAAGCTGGAATTAGATCTGTCTGGGATCGCTTTATCTGTCTGCCTCTCTTGTGAACATGTCAGATTTTTTAGCTTTTACAGTCGACTCCGCTTTAGGGCAACTCCTCGGGAAGTTAGGGAAAAGTTGCGATTGAAAAGAGTTGGAACTGTCCACTGACTTCTCATAAACATTATTATATTGTTCGTGGCAAATGTTACGATAAAGCGGAAGTTTAGATTATCCGGACTGCAATTAAGCTGATTCGACTGTTCTTTCAACATACACTTCCTTCATTTTGGATGTTGTTTTTTTTTGTTGAATAAAAGGAAGATGCAACTTTGTCCCTTTTTTATCTCTTTTGTTTTCGTTACTGTCTCTGTCACATACCTGATTCCAAAAAGGAACGAACCTTTATGCGAAATGTCAGTCTGAAACTAGAGGCATTCAAGCGTCAAACTTCGACCGGATCGAGTCATGAAAAGGCGCGGCAGTCTTTACTATACAGGCTGTAATTTTGTTATGTCGTTCAAAGCAGAGATCGCTTGTCAATTACAATAACGATGACAATAACAATAACAATAACAATAACAATAAAAGCAACAATATGTTTATTCAGCTCAGGTCACTTATAACTCTCTTATTCGACATGCTCCGACATGTCACTTCGATTGGTGACGTATGAAGACGGGCGGACATGAATGGACGTCAGAATGTTTCCACGAGATCCGTATTTCCTGCTGACCTCAGTCCGCTAGTAGATCTAGAGAAGACCTAGAGGTAGGTTATTGAAACAAGGCTCTGCTTGCGCTAGAGTCGCTCATTTCGCTCTCCGTTAGCTTGATACTGATCTCGCATGTGCATACGGAATTTGAAATTCGTTGTTTTGTTTTCCTTCATCATAATCGGTATCAGGCTACAACTACAAGAAAACCGAATGAGTGACTCCTGGCACAAGCAGAGCCCTATCGTAAGGATGAGGTTGTAGAAGACAGCTACTTTATTGTTTTCTAGAAACGTTCTTTTGTGAGTTCACTGTGGTATAACAAACATGAAAACTCTTCAAGCTCTCTATTCTCGAGATCATGTCTAATACAGTTTTGCAATTCCACTTACGAATTACAGCAAGGTCTTTGATCAATGACCATATTTTTTACCAAAGCATTTTGTTTCTGCTGCTAGACACTGGTGCCCCGTTGAGTTGCACTTCATTCGTCATAAATCTCACGACTCGCACTGGAACTTCACGCACAGAAAATTACAGCACTGAGTAAAGGCTAGCAGTTTCACTCAAGTTCGCCAAACGACATACAGGTACGTAGCAGTTCCAGCCTGAGTTCTTAAGATTATTGCGAAACAAGTGTTTAGCCACTCTGAGAAACACAAGGATTACGTTGAAGTGTAAAGACGCCTTGAAGGAAAACAACGGCAAAACAAACTATAAATGCCAAGGCACTTCAAAGTAAGGTACTGACGCAGTTGAGGCTGGATGATAAGGGGGAAATAAATGTGGATTGTGAAAAGATAAAAGGAGGAGAGAGGAGCGAGAGAAAGGGTGCGATATGAGCGGACAGATAGCTAGAAACAGACTGAGACAGAAACAGAGACAAAGAGAGAAAGAGAACATGACAGAATGGCAAACACTGGACAAGATGGTAAAAATATGGAAACAAAAAATTAAGAAGGAAAGAAAGAAAGAAAGAAAGAAAGAATGTAGGAAAAGAAAAAAAATGAAGAATGAATGAAAGAAAGAAAGAAAGAGGCATACGACCAAGCCAAGCTGATGGTTCTTTCAGGTCCTTCCTATTGCTAAAAGTCCTCTTTTTCAGGACGCTGATTGAATTCTGAGCACCGTCTTCGCTAGTCTGACAACCTATTTACAGCACTTTAACTCAGAAAGAATAACAGCTCCTACATAAGTCCTTACGACCTCTGTTGTTAAACTACTCACAATGCCGCGAGAACCGAGCAGCACTTGGAATCTCACTTTTCGCGAGTCCCTTTCGTTCTCTCTTGTCTCTTCCCATGATACATACGTATGCACTCCTTCTTAAAATTAAAACCCAGAATTCATAAATATACATTAACCTATTACATAATAATATGGTGACGTACATGTGCGTCATTACCCTTTGTTACCAACGGCTCTCAGACGTACCCGACTGTCCCGGAATTGCCTTTTTTTATCAGTACCTATTAGACCTATCGGACGTTCCCGAACGTCCTATTTAATAGGCTTATAGGGCGCCCCCTTACGTTCAGGCTAATGAAATCATGGAAATTCGGTGACATCAGCACTCTGAAAATATAACGTAGCAAAGAGGATTAAGGTAACTCCACGGATCATGCATCTGAAGGAAGGGGAAATCAAAGGGACTTTGGCAACTTCTTCGCAAGTTCTTAAGAAGTATCATCTCTTTGGCTAGGACGGCAGAAGCGGTAGTAGGAATAACAACATATACGCGTGCACACATACGTGTATTTAAACATCGTCGATGTTGAGGTGTACGATTGAGAAAATTTAGTATCATTTTGTACTGAGATTTAAGGTTCAAAGTCTTTATTAGGCTCTCGGCGAATAACATACATTCAATACCTTACTTGTAAGGATCCTGAAATGAAAGTAAGGAACCCATAGCAAAATCAAAGCTGGCTCTGATGAGTCATCGGAATTCATATGTGCTCGAAAGCTGAAGTCCCTAACATAATAGACAAGCTCTTACTTTCATTTCAGGATCTGTTACGAACCGTTATGGAACGCCCTTGTGTTACGATAATATCTGCACGTTAAAAACTAGAATCAGATGTGAATTTCACACTCAGTTCTAGCGTGCAGTGTGATTGTAACACCACGGAGTACCATTATGAACATGTCTGTCTCTGCCATGATGGTTCTTCAGAGATCCGAACTTGAAAAGAGAAGCTCCTAAATTATGAGGAGTTTGGTTTTGCTGACAAATGGTTGGAAATGATCGCGCTTTCCTCCATGCTTTCATTTTTGTAGAATATGACATAAGAAATTAACTCAATACGGACATGTCTAAGGACAACATTTTAGTTTAATGGCTGCTTTTTTCAAACTGGTGACCTATCTTGTTGCACAGTCTAGCTATATATAAAACCAAACACGGTAAAATAATAGAGTTGTATGGCTGACTTATTCCACCCCCACCCTCCAACTTTCCAAATCGCCAAGAAAAAAGAAAAGTATGACAAATGTTCTCATTCCAATCCATATTTTCGGCTGATATAATGGAGTCAACGACTTCTTCCAATCCATAATTTCGGCGTATGAAATGCAATCATCTTGCTAGAGGTAGTAAACGTGAAAGCGGTTCAATGAAAATACAAGTAGTTCATGATAAATAGACTATGATGACAGAGATTAGGATGAATAATGACGATGTTTCTCCCTGTAGATCGATAGGTGAGAATAGAAGCTGGGGACTGACGAGTGAAATGTAACTTTTGTATTCGAATATATATATATTTCACCATTTTCTTCGAATATATATTTTCGAACACCGATTCGAAAATATATGATAGTACCGATTAAAATATCTATATCATATCATATTCCATTTCGATTTTATACAGAATTGCATGAAATTTCGTATTGAAGTTCCATTTGGCCCAAGAGAGGCCCTTCTTTAGTTTTGTTAGTCCCTGCTGACCTTTGAACATTTTGAAGTTGGTTTGTTCTTATACACAGCTGGCGAAGCACCACCGCTGCGATCCATTTTTTAAAAATATAATCGCAGCTTGCCGCATGCGTCACCTATATAATTTGCAGATCCGGGTTACCAAGTGGCATTATGAGGCCAAAATGACGTGGCATCAGTTTGGGAGTTGGGAGCCACTTCCCCTTTCTTTTTTTCTCGGGTGACTCCGGCACTCATGAGCTAGTAGAAGCAGTAGTCTATTTAAAAAAAATATGCTGATAAACTTACATTATATCTAGATACAGATAAATGAGTAATTTTAATATGAACAAAAAAAAATAAAAAATAAATTGAATAAATGACAAATTCCCTCGTATTCATACATACATTGTGTATATTCGAACGTTTGTTACTAATCGAAAGACTCTTCCTTAGACTTGCTCTGATTCTGAGGACGACTACAATCGCCCTGCCGTTACCTTTGATGACGATAGTGATGACCGTAATTTCCCCTTGCCCTTTCTCTCCGCCGACACATACATTAGGAGACTTCCAAGACTGCATGGAAAGGACAAACTGGCATAAAGTAAAGGCAACGTCGTTGCGACAGGTCTCTCTGCCAAAGAGGGGTTACTTATTTCGTCTTCCGTTATTCTGTTTCGAATCTTGCATGTGTCCAACACAAACAACAACCAAAACAAAAAAATGTGTATGCACACATGCAAGAATATCATCAGGCTGACAAAGGCGAGAAAAGTGACCTCCTACCGCATACATAGGCTTACCATAATGATGAGTCACAGTGAAGGAGGGTGGATGACAGAGGGATGAAGTAAGTAAGAGAGAGAGGAGAGAGAGAGAGAGAGAGAGAGAGAGAGAGAGAGAGAGAGAGAGGACAGAGAGAAAGAAAGAGAGAGAGAGAGGACAGAGAAAAGAAAGAGAGAGAGAGAGAGAGAAAGAGAGGCAGAGACACAGACAGACAGACAGACAGGCAGGCAGTCAGGCAGGCAGGCAGGCAGGCAGGCAAGCAGGCAGAGTTGGGGACTGCGAGAACAAGGAATGTGAAAAATAGATCGGAGACGAGAAGGAAACTGCGAGAGATTGAGAACAAGCGAAAGGGTTAATGAGAAATAAAGACGACAGGGCGAAAGTGATAATGAGGAAAAACAAAGAAGAAAAGAGAGGCAGAAGCAAAGATGAAATGCACGAAAGCCCGAACGAAATAGAAATAGCATGAGAGAGAAAAAGAAAGAAAGAGAGAGAGAAAGAAAGAGAGAGAGAGAGAGAGAGAGAGAGAGAGAGCGCGAAATTCAGAAGGACAAAGGTGAAGTAAACAGCGAATTAATATGACACAAACAGCGACTGAGAAATGGAGCGACAGATTGAAAAAACAAAAACATGTAAAGATGTTGTGAAAGCACAAACAGGGACGGAGGCTAAAGTAAGAGAAAGGGGAGGAGCGACAGAGACAGTCTGGGAAAGACAATGAGCACTCAGAAGCCGTCTGGCCGTGCCTATTTTCCGTCCAGGAGACTGTAGTTAACATCTTTAAGAGGTTTATATGCGGTAACTTTCAATATCCCTACGTGGTAACACACTTCCTGTCTTGGTACAGGCTCCCGATTATCAATACTATCATTATTATCTTCCTCCAGGCTGATGCCGCCTGCGTCTGTGCCAATATTAAATTCATCCTCCTCCTCCGTCCCCTTCTCCTCTACTGTGTAGAAATTCAAAGTCGATTTAGAATGATGAAAAGCGCTAATGTCTCTTTTGTTGAAGATATTATCAAAGGCGAGGCCGGAGACCAACCACGGAGTATTAGCTGATTACCTCACTGCAGTTCAGATTGTCGGGACGCTCATAGGTAGCGTTTGAAAATGCCAGGTTAGAGAGGATTAAGATTTTTTCAAGACTTGTGTCCTCTCCCTGTGGTTGGTTGGTGGTGCTGTTGCTAGCATGCAGAATCATTGCTGTTGTTGGCACTGGCCTCTCTCTAGTGACTGCTATTACTAGTGCCGGTACTGTGGTTCCGACGTTCATAAGTAGCGTTTAAAGATGCCAAGGCAGAAAGGATTTAAATTCTTTCAAGCCCTGTGTCCTCTGCCTGGAAAGTAGTTGGTGTTGTTGTTGTTGCTGGCACTGCTGTTGTTGGTACTGGCCTCTCTCTTGTGGTTCTTTCCAAGCCCTGTGTCCTCTGCCTGTAGTTGGTGTTGCTGTTGCTAGCACTGCTGTTGCTGTTGCTAGCACTGCTGTTGTTGGTACTGGCATCTCTCTTGTGGCTGATCCTAATGTTGCCGGTACTGTTGTTGTGACGTCCTTAGGTAGCGTTTAAGGATGCCTAGATAGAGAGGATTTAGTCTCTTTCAAGCCGTGTGTCTTTTGTCTGTGACTGGCTAGAGCAGCTGCTGCTAGCACTGCTGTTGCTGGTACTGGTCTCTCTATTGTGGTTGCTAATTCGTTAGTGCTGGTACTGTTGTTGAGAGTTGTTCATGTCTCTGAAGTTTGGACCTTTTGTCTAAAGTGATGGCTGATGCCATAATACCGCATGAGTATGTTTTTACTTTCGTTAATGATTTGGCTCTGAGCTGCAACAATGTGAATTTGTCATGCCAGGTCATGATAACTAGGTTCGGACATCAAATCTTGAACTTTTGAACTCATGTTTTTCAGTCCTGAGTTGAGAATGTTTTTAGGATATTAATTTTTTTTTACCATAAAATACAATTAAATGTCCCAGTATAGATAATGTCGCATCTCTTTAACAACAATGCTGATGATAATGAGAATTACGAAACTGAAAGCGCAACAACACTGCCAACCAAACACAAGGTATCAAACATGTATTCTAACTTTAATAAAACTTGTCAATATAAGGCAAGAAAGTATGGGCTGAATATGACCCGAGAAAGGCATAGGTCATAAAACAGCAAAAGTCTGCAAAATGATACATCGCCACCAATAAAATCGCAGATAACAACAATACTGTACCCTGTAAACGAAAACTTTTTTATTGGCATTTAATTTTATGGCAAAAGATGGAAGAGCACGAGGTGGGTGTGCCTACCGAACGAAGGCAGCGTTTCCTGGAACTAAAAGAGAGCTTTTCAAGTTCGGAGCTGTTACGTACCGTTATGGCAGAGGTAGGCATGCGCACATGAAATTTCTGATTTTACGATCATATTGCACGTTACAAAGTAGAATCAGATGTGAAGTCTGCATCTCGTTCATAGCTTACAATATGATCAAAATATCCAAAAAGACAATATGCCCATGCCAACCTCCGCCAAAACAGTCTGTGGGAGATTCGAACTTGAAAATAAAATCTCTCAAATGGATACAAAACTTGGAATAAGGTGAGCGCATAATCTTGTGAAATGACCGATAGTCCTCGCTCTGCGTCAGGATTGTTATTTAAGATCAGGCTCAGATAATATAGATCTGGATTTTTCATCATCAGCAAGACAATGGACGCCGTAATATTGGCTAAGCCTGGCCAGCACTTGGGGGTCTCGTGTCTGTATTGATTAAGTCATCAGAAGATACGATATCACGAAAGCACATCATTACATCGCGTGCGTCACTCACGCTGAGCTGGAGTACAACTGTGGTTCATTTCGGCGTGAGTGAGCACACGTCTTGAGGCATATAATATAAAAGCCCGTAATGAAAGCCATGAATGAGTAGACATTGAATGAAAGCAACGAAAGAGAGGTTGCGCATTTTTCCTTTTCTTTTTGGAGCAGCGTGGCCTAATGGTTGCGGCGTTGGACTCAAGATCTAAAGGTGGTAGGTTCCATTCCCCACGGTCATGTTGTAAGTGGCTTGGGAAAGCATTTCACTCACATTTTCCTCAGTTTACCCGTCTGTAAAAATGGGTACCTGGCTATAGGCAATGGAAGATATTGTCAAAATGTTAGTGATCAGAGCCTGTAAATGGCAGCGGCACTATATGCTTCCCAGGGATCTGAGAAAGTCGTAGAGTGATCAGGCCTGTTGGGATAATAATAGTGTGAAGTCGAATGAGCGGGCATTGGTCTGGATACGAGATTTATAAATCGCATTATTATATTATTAATATCATTATTTTCACAACTTCATCTCATGGTAAGTGGGAATCCTTGAGAACAAGTGATCTACAGAAAGTCCGTAGTAGAATGTGAGAATTAATATGGGCAACTCTCGTTCTAAAATAATATCATAGGCCCATTTATTTCTTCGATTAACTAAGGTGGCTTTCGTCTATATCGACCTCAGCCAACCACCAGGTGTATTTCGGATCTTGAGATCTTCAGTTCAGACCACTAGATAATGAGTTTTTTTTTGTGAAATCTACACGTTGTCGCCGTTGATTAATAACAGTCCGCAGTTTCCCTCCAATATTCGCATTAATTTCGAATATTTTGTTCTTTTGAAGAGCCTTTCCTCTTCGACATAACATCAATATCTAGAATTACAATTCTTTCCATGCGCGATTGCTCACGCGTATTACTGTCTAGCCCTCGCATAAACTGGAAGCAATCGATCGACAAATGTAGAAAATAATATGAATATAATCTTATTTGCAATTTTTTTCCACTTGTTTCCACGACTTAACCTATTGAAACGTGGCGAACACAATAGAAACGTACCCTGCGACATCGCTCTCATTACTGGATAGAGGCTACCCAGTACAGAACAGGTTAGAAATAGCATAGATGAAGTCTTAGCTCTTGAGGAGTAATAAAACATTTTGAGTCACAACCTGGTGACTAAGTTGGTGTTTGCTAAATTGCCCATGCTGACGAGCAAAAGGTCGTATTTCACAAAGTAGGTCAAACACAAGTTTAGCATCATTCTGGTAAGAAGTTCGGGTCGGTTTTAGTGACAGTTGAGAGCTTGCGCATTAACGTTGGGATCTGTTACCATCGTAAGAATTACATTCGCGCATTGGTGCTGAATGCACCCTTATTTTAGCAGCGTTCAGCAAGCACACTTAATGAAAACTTTACGATGGTAAAAAATTCCATCGTTAAGAAGGAAGCTCTCAAGTATCAAAACGCATACGCACGACAAGAAATTTCACAATGCGATAAAAAATCGTATGGTATCTTTATGACCCTACAAAGACTGCTTTTTAACTTCATATTTCAGTTGACCTCATGTTTGTGGAAAACTACATTATTTAAGTCATAAATGGTAAAATACAACACTGTCTCTCTGACTCTATACCTTTTTCCACTGGCTGTCAACATGGACGTCACCGGTTCGAATCCACTTTCCAACTTTTCCACGCATTTCTTTCTCTATGATTTTTTTTTGTCTTCACTCTTCATTTCGCCGGAATGATGGCACTTCGTACAAATTCGTACAACAGAAGACAAAACCACTAGACTATAACGAAAATCTTCGATATCTCGAACGAAAATCTTCAATATCTCGAATTTCCAGGGACCGCCCCAGAAATTCGAGGGAATGAAGTCTTAGTACTCCAGGTCATAAGGTATATAATTAGATACAGACATTTAATTTGCAGCAAGTGTCAACAGCTTTTTAACGATTAGGCAAGGAATTCGAGTAATTGGAATTGTTATATGTTTTAAGCCCTATCATTTTCACCAATTCAGGTCAATTCAATTCAATTCAATTATATTCAGTTCAGTTCTTTACTGGCAATCGTACAGGGGAGCAACCAATACAGCGAATGCAAAAAAAAAAAAAGAGTAATACATACTTTATAAAAATTAAATCAGATGAATATGGACGGATAGTTTACAAGTATACATGCTTAACACATCACTGAAATGAAATTGGATCCACATTAAAAACAAAAATCTTTTTCAGCCATGAATAATACGTGCTCTCAACGAGTGGCACTGAATGTTACAGAATTCTTGCGTTACACTGACAATTTATCTTTCTAGCTTTTACCACTTACTCAGCTCTGAAAGCCGTTGACAAGACAGATCAAACTTCAAACAATTAATGCATCAGTCACTAATCGATCGATCGATCGATCGATCGACCAACCAACCAACCAACCAACCAACCAACCAACCAACCAACCAACCAACCAAAATTCGTTTCGTCATAAAAGGTAGACAAACTTCCATAATATAACGATATCTGTCCCTTAAACACTTAAGAGCTTCGTCCGAGAGCGCTATCCTAATTTCATCATCAAAAGCTCAAAACGGGCTCCTGGAGAGACGCGCTGCATTCTCCGGCCATGTCAACCCCTCATCACACCTTATTACCAAGAAAATCCTCGGCCATGATTTATGATCCTCCCCATCTCACAACAATATTGCCAGTTTAATCTTCCGTCAGCACAAAGGGCCAAAGCCTGTCAGCTGAGGGTGTCCTTCATGCTATCGATAAGAAGCTCTTACAGCATTTTGGGTTTATTAAAAGGAGATGCTCGACTCGGCTGGATTTCTTACACTGACAATAAACAGGGTGCGGCATAGAATGAAAACAGCAGAGAAAACAAATAAGCAGACAAACAAACAAAACAAACAAAAAAAAACAAGAAACATACAAAGTGGAGGAACACACACGTATAAGATTTCAACGTCTCGAAACACACGAGGCCAGTCACTGACGAGTACTTTTCCTTTTCTTAATCCCTCTTCTTTCTTCTTTTTTTTTTCCACTGTGCGGTCTGCGCATTTTTCCTACACACTAATTAGTTTGTCCTCTTATTCACAAATGATTTAATGACAGCCATTTACAGACCGCATGGCACTAAAGACTCTGTGGAGGCATCAACGACGTTTGAAATGTTGTCAAAACAAAAACGCATCAGCATGACAAGTTGTTAAAAGACTAGCTGCCATTTGAATTTTTTCTTCTGAGAGCAGTCGCCGCGCCCACCTCTTCCCTCTCCCTCCCGTCCCTATTCGTCTTTTGCTTTGAACTGACTCTAAAAGAAACAAACTAGCTCAAAAGACGAAAAAATGCAGAAAGGTTTTCTTTACTTTTGTTCCGACACGGCCATGCAGATTAGATCGATCAACATCACTGCCAAATCGGCCTAGTTATTAATAATTTTCAGCACTTTTATTTTCTCATTAACACTCTTTCCCATTTTCACTCTCCACTCCTCGCCGTTTCTCCCGGGCAGCCGACTGACGACTTACATAATTTGCGAAGCAGAATTAGGCCAGTTGGATGCTAGCCTCAGTTTGTCATGAAATATGAAAGCTATTAGCAGGCCTTGCTACCGTCAGCTTGAATATTTTATATACATGTAGCGATAAAGCTTAGGCTTTCGCCGTTTCCTCCTTCACTGTATTGAAAACTGGCCAGGGAAAGTGCAAAATATTGTTCTACAATACAGAGCTTTTGTTTTCAAGTTCGGTTCTCAAATGGACTATTATGGCAGAAGTAGGCACGCGCATAATAATAAGGCATTTCTGGTTGTGCCGATTATATTGCACGTTATGAACCAAAATGTGAAATCCATGTCTCATGCTAGATTGTAACTTATCGAATTATTGTAATTGAAGTCGTCTTTGTTACTTTCTTACTAATAATACAGTACAAATTCCTGTTTTCCAGATGTGTCGCGATTGTCCGAAATACAGCTAACAAAGGATATAAATCAGCAAACACAAGACTTATGGCTACAGCACTGACCAAGTTAGGAACTTTCATGGATAGTCAAGGCAGAGACAGGCACGCACATAATAATATAATGGAACTTCTAAACGTGACGTTTATATTGCACGTCACGAACTAGATGTGAAATGCACGTCTGATGCTAGTTTGTAACCTTACTGAATTATACGGTATAATCAAGTTCGTCTTTGTTATTTTCTTATCAACAATACAATATAGATTCCTGTTTTCCAAATGTCCTCCGATAGTCTGAAATGCTCTTTACAAAGTATATTAACCTGCAAACACAAGAGTTATGGCTACAATATCGACCAATCAATATTCCTCCCGCGAGCAATTGTCCTCATTTTGTGAGTGAGGTTTAGAGCAGGACTGTCAAATAACTTGCAAATGAGCCCACATCCTCGCACAGCATTTCTCCACTCGACCTTACATGGTCGACGATTATAGGACAGCTCTAGCTCGGGGTGATTACCCTGAAGTGGACGATTCCAGTGGCAACACTTCGCTGTTGCCTAGATTCATGGTATCAGTGACTGACAGTGACCTGCTCTCCGGCTCAAGATGATTACCTTGCAACTGGGCGATTCCAGTAACAAACCTTTTCTCTTGTCCGGACTCATGATGTTAATGACCTGTACTCCTAGCTCCTGATGGTTACCCTCCCACCGAGCGATTCCAATAGCAATATTTCTCTGCTGTCTCGACTTATCATGTCACTGACCTGTTTTCCAGCTCGATTTATTTGCTCCAACTAGACTAGGCGATTCCAGCAAACAAACTATATTGTTTCTTTGGACTCACTATATCATTGACCTGTTGTTTTGCTCGAAATGATTACCGTCCAACTAAGCGATTCCACTGACATCATTCTACTATTGCCTTAGGTGTTCAATGCTACACCGGGTGAAAAGATGTCTGGGGGCTTGACATATAGGGCTGTCCATAAAGGGTTAAGATTCCGCACAGCAAGATACGGCCCCTTGTTGATCCTATTATAGCGACGTGGAGGCTTTATGGATCAACATCAAGAGGTCCAGTCAAGGACGCCAATTTGCTCTAACAACGCTTCATCACGTCCGGTGATGAGGTGACCCGGGAGGTCAACGGACAGGCAAAACGAAAAAAACAAAGCTATCAAAGCTACATATTAAGAAGCAATCACGAAGAGACGTCAACAATCTGGTCCAAGATGGGTCACTGATATGAAATGACGTGGACGCTTTAGAAGCCATTAGTTACGATCCAGAATTTAGAGGCAATTAGTTCAGGTTTAGAGAAAACCCCTTCATACAGGAGGCGAACGAGTTGAATCGGAATGGCTATAAGAAATTCTGCAACCATCGAAAACGAAGGAAAAGGGCCAAACGGAACTCAGGAGGTTCAGTCTGCTTTTTCAAAAAGGCTGTTTGGGGCGGAATTAGTTCAGGTTTAGAGAAAAATCCCTTCATAAACCACCACTATTCTTATGCAATGTCGTTTTACAGAGACAATATTATTACGTTAGAGGCTAAAAACGTTAGTTGACAGAATGCGGGCTTATTGAAAAGGATGATCCTTTAGCTTGGGGAGTGAACAGTAAGTAAAGAAAAAGGAGCCAACGAGTGAAAAGGGGGTTGGTAAGAGAGACAAGTACAATGATAGTATCCTCCAGAAAATCAGTCGGAGAGAGAGAGAGAGAAAAAGAGAGAGAGAAAGAGAGAGAGAGTGAGTGAGTGAGTGAGTGAGTGAGTGAGTGAGTGAGTGAGTGAGAGAGTGAGTGAGCGAGAGAGTGAATGAGTGAGTGAGTGAGGGAGGGATGGAGTGAGTGAGTGAGTGAGTGAGTGAGTGAGTGAAAGAGTGAGTGAGTGAGTCAGTCAGTCAATCAGTCAGTCAATCAGTCAGTGAGAGAAATTATGGGCGAAAAAGAATAGGCTGTTTACTTGTTGACATTAGTCGTGTATTTACAGAAAAAAACAGTCATTTTTGAAAGTGTGCGTAGGTGCACGTAAGTCCTTGCAAGGGGTAAAACTACGTGTATTTGAACCATGTACAAGACTATGCGAACTGTTCATGCAATTCCCCTCCACAATGTCAGCATTCAAGCCGTTCCGTGCCTTTCAGCGTGCGCAGGTCACAGCTGTGCAAAACCTGAGCCTTCCCAGAAACAGTACATTACACTACAGCCACCAATCCACCTACTTAATAAAACAGGTCAATGAAATAACGAAACACTGCAAATACAAGTACAGTACTTCATTACTCATATTTATAGTTGGGTTTGGTAGAGAGGTAGACGGTCGGGAGAAAAGATGAGGTTGGGATTTGGTGGAAACACATGTTGCACAGTGTTTCGAAGCCGTCCGAGTACTATTGCACAGTGTTTCGAAGCCGTCCGAGTACTATAAATGTTATAATATTAATTTTATTATGGAGGCCAGACTTTTACTACATCCAGTCGGAGTAATACTCTCTGCCCTTCTCTCCCCCGTCCCCTACATCCAATCCAAAATCATACTTAATACTATCTCCACACCGTTCTCAAGATTCCAAAGCCCAATTCCCAAAATACAGTGTAAACCTATTGAGCCCGGATTAAGGTCATAGAGCTGTATTAGCTATAAAGTCATGAGAACTCAACAGCACATTATATACAATGCCTTACAAAGCAAACATGTAAAATAATACGTGAATAACAAACGACTGTTATTAGAATAACACGACACTTGTTTGCGTTAAGCCGTAAATCTGAAACTAGCTATTTCTACTGTATTCATTTGTGAGGATTGAAAAAGAGAAGATTTG
>JAWQUT010000024.1:1941240-1953681 GCA_033807755.1 Ellobium chinense
TAATTTCCATTCCATACCCTACCTTACAGCAAGGACAATCGCATACGCCAGCGGGCCGGTACCACGTTGAAACCATTAATCTCTCTACTGTCCTCGGTGTCTATCACCAGGCGCCAGACCGGACAAAATAGTGCATTAGCGCATGGCAAACAGAGAGGTCCATAATCGCTTGGTGTACACCACAGGCAATTATGACGTGACCACTGTGACAGACCCCCGCCCGGCGTGCGGCCGCCCTTGGTGTGACAGATGTCAATAACTGAGGAGAGTGAGATGACTGTGTGGACACAGACAGACGGGGACAGACAGATTTGCCTCGCGGAGACTACCGGGTATCGATGGCCGCATCTCCTGTCTGTTTGCACACTTTTCCTATAATCGTTATCTGTTCGTGTGTGCCTGCTTATCTGTCTGTCCGTTCGTTAGGATAGCATCTTCCACCTCTACGACCTGTGGACACTTTCTATAGAACGTTCACAGTCAATTCCGCTTGATCGTAATTCCTCGGGATCATAAAAGTAGTTGCGATTATCCAATGACTTTAATGCAAAAATGTAGCACGTTGTTATGTGGATAATATTTCGAATAAGCGGAAGATGCAATTACCCCGAGGTGGAGAATATTACCATTAAGCGGAAGATGCGATTATCCAAATTGCCATTAAACGGGGGGATCAATGATTTTCACTTTCGGATCTCTAACGGACCGTCATGGCAAAGGTAAGAATGCGCATACAGCATTCCCTGGTGTTACGATCCTATATGAACGTTAGGGACCAGTGTTGTTAAATACACACCTGATTCCAGTTCGCAACGGACAATATGACAGTAACACCAGGAAATGTCACAATGTCATACATACGCATGACTTAACATCTGTCATAAACGCCCGTAAGAGATTCGAACTTGGCCTTAAATCACTCTGTTAGACGTTACGTTATGGAATCTAATAATAATGTGTGCGCACTATGGGCCTGTCGTGTATGTCCTTTCTGTCTTTTTTGCTGGCCCGACCCGCCTGTCTCTTCTTACTGCTACATCTGTTTCATGTTCCTCTATTCTCAAAACCTGAAATATGTTACAATTACGATTCAACTTCAACGTTTTTGAGACTTTCTCTTGTGCCCCTTTCCCAGCCGTGTCTTTTTCTCATCTCGTCTCGTTTTAGTTCCACAAAATAAAATTTTTCAAAAATAAAAAAGGGGGGGNGGGGGGGGGGGGGGAGGGGTGGGGGAAGTCTTGTCCACACCATCACACTGTCTCCTTCCTCCAGATTTCTCCCCATTTGCGTCTTTCCTTTTGTCTGTGACCGGGGAAGGGTGAAAGGGAGGGGGAGAGGGGGGGGGGANGGGGGGAGAAGTCTTGTCCACACTACAACACTGTCTCCTTCTTCCAGATTTCGCCCCATTTGCGTCTGTCCTTTTGTCTGTGACCAAAGACAGTTCTAATGCCCTGGAGCTCTCTCTCTCTCTCTCTCTCTCTCTCTCTCTCTCTCTCTCTCTCTGCTTGTTGAGACACACTCTTTGGAAAGGTAAAAAGCGTCGTGTGGAGGAAAAAGGGGTCATTCATAGATTACATGTGCCTAGGTTTTTCGACACAATTTTTGGACATTCGACTTCAACCCTCTTCACCTCTCGTAAAAGCTCTACGTCTCGCGTCGCCCCTTTTCCTCACAGTGATGCTTCGTGCCTCATCGATAGATGAATAGGACTGTAGCTTCATTTTAATCCCCATCTCCACTCCTCCCTCCTCCCCCCCCCATCCCATCTCGCCAGTCTGTAAGCTTTTCGTACAAGGCATGTGTACGGAAAAAGTACATCTGTTAATATGCAACTGGGCGAATGGTTATGGTTCGGACTCTATATATCTAAAGGTCAAGGGTTCGATTCTGACCATGGTCGTGTTTTAAGTGCCTTAGGAAAGCATTTCATCCACGTTTTCCTCGGTCTACCCATGTTAAAATGGATACCTGGTTAAGGGCTGTGAAGGATATTGTCAGGACGCTAATGATCTGCGCCTTTAAGTAGCAGTGGCATTGTTAGTTCTTAAGGGAGATAAGAAAGTCCTAGAGTGATCAGTCCTGCTGGGGTAATAGTAGTGTGAAGTCTCGTGAGGGAGCGCAAGCCTGAAAAGATACTTTTAAAACACTTTATTATTATTTTATTATCATTATCATTTCGTACAATCGAGGTCAATCTGAATGATAAAGTGGTTAAATAATAATAAATCCATTTAGTCAAATTCATACTTATAATGGAGTCACGTTGGGAACCTCGGGAAGAGGCGGCCTCAAATAAAGCTGTTAAAGAAATCCCTTGATGAGGTCTTTCAGCTTTGCAACAGATTTTGTCGTGACAAATTAAAATCCCGTTAATCCCAGCGCACCGCATTTAACCTCAAGAGTTATTGCGGGCAGGTTTTTAACGCGTTTTTTGAAGCGTGAACTCTGCCTGTGAAAAAATGAACCTCGTTGCCCGCAGCGATCTGATAATTCAATTTTACCTTTTACTGCCCGCCCTAGGAATAGGATTGTCAGGGTTAAGCCATGAGTTTATAGTAATGCAACTGTCAGCCACGTGCTAGTAATGCAACTGTCAGCCACAAGCTAGTAATGCACCTGTCAGCCACGAGCTAGTAATGCAACTGTCAGCCACGAGCTAGTAATGCAGCTGTCAGCCACGTGCTAGTAATGCAACTGTCAGTCACGAGCTAGTAATGCAACTGTCAGCCACGAGCTAGTAATGCAACTGTCAGCCACGAGCTAGTAATGCAACTGTCAGCCACGTGCTAGTAATGCAGCTGACATGTGCAGTGGAAATGTCTTGAGACTGTATGCTGGCGAACAGCTGACACTGTCATTAAAATGAAAGACGTAATCACAAAGTGATCGACGAGTGTTTGCCAAAGAGAACATCATAGATGTACTATAGTGCAACCCCTCTGGAAGACACAAAACTGGAACGCAGCGTGAGTCTTTTAAAAATCCGGAAGGCGCTCAAATTCACCCTATCTATTATGGAAACAGGACAAACTTGATATAGAAATGAGAGAAAGCAACAAAACAAACGCACTGCGCCGAGTTTACATGTATTTCATTAAAACTTTTAACAGGAAACTTAATAGAAACTTAACTCTACCGATGAGTGTGACAGTTTTGCAGTCTACACCAATGGCACGGGACACTTCGTTTCGATCGCTGTAAGAACTTAGACTATCAGCTTATATTTACCTTTAAGGACATACAAATGATTCCAGAAATGAAAAATAAATACAAAAACGAAAAAAAAAAGCCTCATTGGATCTAAAAAACGGAATACTGTACTTCACACTAAATTCGGCACTCGGAGCAAAACAACGAGCGTACACCTAGGTTAAATTTTTGTCAGCGTTTGAACTCGATGAGGCCAGATTCCTGGTATATCGGGATGTTTTACAATGACGTTATGTCCGCCTGCCCCGTTCTTAGTAAACCAAGGATAGAGCGCATACACCTGCTCAAGAGCTCGGTAAGGGTGGGTGGAAGGGGAGGGGTGGGCGCTGCTTCACTCAGGACTTCAGGACTCAAAGGATGAAGCAACCTAACTACTGGACAAGAACGTCTCCTTAGCTTAAAATGACCCTTCCAATCATACAATTTGGCCATGGACTTGACCTTCGGGAAGGTATCAACAAAAACAATTTGATTTCTATTTTATATTTATTTAATGTCATTTTCTGGATAATTTTATATGAGTTATTCACCACAGATTATGTCTGCTAACTTGTGCAAGAGAGTTTCAAGATATCGCCATATCAACTGAATAAGTAAATAACGGATTTTTATCTAGGCTTCGAATTGGATTTTATACCCCTCTGGGGGTGATGAACGACTGATTTCATAGCTGCCCTGATTTAACAGCTAATCACTCTGATAGATCGATCTGGAAAACTGCTTTACAAATACGTTGGACAAGAGACACACACACACACACACACACACACACACACACACACACAGAGAGAGAGAGAGAGATAAAAACCGCCTGGAAAAACAAAATTATTGCTAAAATATTGGCATGCACTGCCCCCACATGATATCCAACTATAAACCGACTCGTTATGCGAAAAACATGACTGGGAGCGATCTGACAAGACGCAGGCTGATCTGAGGCCGAGTGTCAAACTACGAGGTTGACAATGGAACCCAGTCAGTGTTGACAATTGTGACATCTAGGACTGAGTTGCAGTAAGTATCGTTAATAAGTCCTCTCAATACTTACCTTCAGAACGCGATTGCACAATTCCGAAAGCTGAGATAGTCATTTTTGTCGATACTGCCAGCGATTTCAATTAAATTTCACATTATTTACACTTAACATACTATGAATTTATTTTAGTTGCAAAAATTATAAGAAATGCTTTATACTCCTCTGATCATTGATAACGTTGAACCATGGCTTACGCCAACATAACTCAACAACATCAAACTGAATTTTCATTGGCGCCTTGGTTTATCTTTGACTTTGGTAGCTGACACGTGGGAGCTTGCGCATTAACGATAGGATCTACAACATTATTGCATCGGTACTGAATGCAGCCTCAATAGCGTTCAACATGCCGAGTTACTGGGATTCTTACAATGATAAAAGATCTCATCAGTAGTGCGCACGCTCTCAACTAACTCTGCATGTTGAACGCTATTAATGATAGTGCATTTATGCACCGATCCACAAATGTAATTCTTACGATGGTGAGATATCACATCGTTAATACGCAAGCTCTCAATTATCTCGTAGAATAAAAGTGATGTCATAGAATTGAGATCGACTTTTGACGACATTAGGATCATATCTTAGTAGATATTTGAAAATATCAATAAAAGACAACCCAAGAGAGAACTGCAGTTTTTCATTGCATTTAAGGGGGTAAAAAATTTCCCACTAACCTCCTACAATACGCCTACGTTTTTCTACGTCCGTTGACAGAGTAATTCAATTATCGCGAATAGCTATAACATTTTGAAGGGTCCATTTCTTCCTTTAACAAATAGTCTAGGCCATTCTTTTCACAAGTTATAATCGCATATCTCTATGCAGTTTTATACTTGAGACAGACTTAGAGCAAAACGTTTATGGCCTCCTCGAGATTTCACCGAGCACGCAATCTCATTCCCAAGAATAAGAAAGCGCAGGAAGCAAAGAAATATAGACATCCAATCTCCTGCTCCCCCATTGCTCTACTTCCCGACGTCGCGCCAGTTCTTGCAAGTGTTTGAAGTGTAAATGCCACATGGAGATAGACCTGTGTATATATTATAATGATCAAGATTTTGCTGATACCTGAACCCGCTCCACCTCTTGCCCCTTCCCACTTACGAAAAAACGTTTTCTTCTATCTGATCTATTCTTATATTCTACTCTTTTCCTGGGCCCTGCCAGCCAATGTCAGTGCATAAATATAATCACGAAAAATGACCTGTGGTCCTGACAAAGCATCCAATTTAAAACTTTTAGGCAGAATTTGAGCCTTACGAATCTTGAAGGGTAGGTATAAGCAAGCGGTCAAACTGACTTCTCAAAAAAAACTTCGGCACCTAGTCAGAAAATGAAGTGTCTTTGAAAGCACCTCGTGGAAACTTTTGGGAAATGACCTCCTCTTTCTTCCCCATAAAAAATATGGCAAGGCAAGTACCTTAACCTCCATGAAGAAAAAAAATAGTCACGGAAGAATTTACTCAAATTTGTCCTTAAACAAAAACGAACACTGGGAAAAAGCATAGATGCCAAAGACCTGCATGTGATAAACACGTACCCCCAGGTTCGAACTGTGGCAAAATACCAATACCATTTGGATCTTATCCCGCTTTCATGACAAGGTGTTTATTGATGTAGTCGTCAAGTTCAGCTACCTCTGGCATGTTCGATCTAGGAGTCAATGCTAGGCTGGTCAAGGCCCACGCTATGATATTGTATCGTTCGAGACAATTGAGGAAGAGGATAGATGGTTTCAGCAAGTCATCCTTTGTCATGGAAATGTCCTGATTCTTCCGTCGCTGGAATCTTGATAGGCAAACTGTACGTACATCACCTCGAATCAATACAATCACCTCCACATCACTTCGCGTCAATACATCTCATTATGCAGTACTCTTCAGACTTCACGCAAAGAGTTGTCAGATTTGGCTCTCTCGGAACCAAATACTTGATTTTTAGCTTGCTGATTTAGCAACAACACAACTGACTGGCGCCTTAAAATCGGTGAGTCATATGAAGGAATTGTGTGCGGTGAATGGAAGTGGAAAATACTGCAGACTCGCTGGATGAAACAGGACAGTATTCAATCAGATGCCAATTGGAACAATTAGCTAGTGTTCTTCATGGTGGCTTTTGGCTGGGCATTGGAGCTGAGCGCTATGAAATATGTTCGGAGTGCAGTGATGCTGTGATCAAATAAACAAGCCTTATGTGTCTGTCATCACTATAATAATGACATACTCCAAAAACAATTTCCTTGTTAACGACGAAAAGAGCGTTGAATTACTATAACAACTGTGTACTCCTGAGGATGTCAGAGGATTGAACACAACATACCAGCACAATCTCTTTGTGATTGAGATGAATATGAAGAAGTTTCATTATAAATGGTGCACAGAACACTAAAGTGATGTAAACCTGAGGCGCACAATCTCAGAGAACAGTAGAGAGTGCTGAAACGTGAGCACTTACGCTGCCCATTTCTTAAAGCCCTATCTCTTGGAGTGTAGATAACTGAGAGTTTAGGCAATAACGATGTGATCTCTTACCATCGTCAGAATTACAATAATCCTGCTTGCTGAACGCTACTAAGGATGCATTCAGCATTGTTGCGCTAATGTAGTTTTTTTACGATGCTAAGAGATCCCATTGTTAGTGTGCAAGCCCTCAAAAGACTGCATACTGAAGTACTCTCCATGACAATTACATCTTGCGCAATCTTAGTACATATGCTACAGTCTTGCTTAATGATGCCTTAGGCCAAATTCCCATTCGAGCAAATACTACATTAGTTGCAATCTCAACAGTAGTGCTACAACACAGACTTAAACGAGTGTTTCCTCCTCTTTTCGCTGTTTTCTATTCTTGATCTGACGGCCTATGTGAGCAGACTGTTAATCGAAGATGCAATCAGAGGGGGACGTGCCCCCGTGTATGCCACTGACGAGGGACAAGATGAAAATGAAGTGGCCAGAAAGTGGGCAGGGGGAGGAGGTGGGAGAGAATCGAAGTCCTCCAAGAGGAAAGTGGAAGCATGACGTGAATGATCCCGCATAATGAGGGCCGATGCTAAAAGAAGAAAGCAGTCGATCTGAGGACGTCGACCCATCAAAGAAAGGCAATGTAACACAGCCAATTATGTCGTAGAAACTTCTGAGTAGAGAGTTAGCTTTACACAGAATGGTTCTGAAACACAACATCAAGGAGAAACAGCATCAAGGAGAAACACTCGTGCATACATCAAGTGCTATTGGAACATCTAGAACAGCTCGTCGTACGACTCGGAGTAAGTTGGAACTGCGTCGCTCGACATTTTCTCAAAGGTTTGCCTGAAAGAAAACAAACTATTGATGTTACAGTTTTGATGCTCTGCTTGCCATATTGTCAACGGAGAGGGAGGAAACGAGATGACTTTTGCGACCAGTTACGGTGTACAAAGAAGAGATGTTTCTAGCTTACACACACAAAAAAAATGGTCATGGTCAGAACGTCAAAGAAAAACACTCGTGCATGTCTGGTGGTGCGTGAAGATGCCTGTCGTAAACACTCAGCATCTAGGCTGAACTAGCGAGGCTGTCGTGAGCTTGTCAGGAAATGAGCTTGAAGAAAACAAACTAATACATAGCGAAGATCAACCCTACAGACAGAATACTATGTCAACCAATGAAACGTGAATGTTTGAAGTAGCATCATTCAGTCAGATTCCTCGGTAAATTATGCATTCACGTTGATTCACCATGAAAGTTACATTCTGAATAAACCCGGAAGTATGTAAGAATGTATCGGCCAGTAGAAATTAAATGTTTAACATACGTCAGCCAATCATATTTCTCGCACGTAAGAAATGTATCGGCCAACGAAACCTTCCGTTTCGGATACACCAGCCAGTCATACTTCTCCATACTAATAACTGAGTTTGACTTCATCATGGAAGTTTTGCTCCTGTACACGAATCGTTTATTCATGCATGATATCAAGTTGCTCTTCATTTTATCGCCAAAGTAAGCCTGGGAAAATCTTGCGGGAAGGTCCAAAGATGATTTCACTCTACTCCAACCTACAATACACACACTGTCCGTGTATACAACAACAACCGGGGTATAGGTAGTAATATATTTTATCGTCCGTATCGATCGGACCTGACAGGCATTGAGAATATCAAATTTGTAGTCATGTCATGTCCCGCCCTTTCCGTCGGACACTACGCGGAATAAATTTGTCCAGTCTACTAACTATCAGGGTCCGGCCCGGACAAACCAGGCGGAAACAGCGTCCATCCAACATTCTATATATTATCTAGATCTAGCTCAGGTTTTGTGAAAAGTCGCCAAATCCAGCCTGTGGACAATGGCCGAGTTCGGTTGCAAAATTTATCATCATTCGGTCTATCACGCTTAATCGCGATCCGGATAATCGCAATTTCGCTTGATTGCAACATAACCCACATGACAAAATGCCATATAACCTACGTGACAAAATGCTCCAATGGTGTAAAAAAGTTGCTGGATAACCGCAGCTTCATTTAACTGCAAGTTTTTCCAAGCTCCCGAGGAATAACCTTTAAATGGAGTTGATTGTATTATGTTTCCACGGCCTCGAGAAATGATTTTTATAAAAACACTCAGATATATCTACGCTGTCAATGTGAGCTATTAGCTTGGTTAACAATTAAAGATGGAAAAAGAATAACGCATGTCAAACTCATGCGTGGCTATATATTAGATCTAGGAATAGCATGCCTGTGATTTATGTCAGTAAATCCTGTCATTTTCCCTCAGAAAATCGTTAATGATAATTTTTTTTCCCTCTTCAAAATCACAAATATATATCTAGAAAGTTTTTAAGAACATACAATAAAATGGAATTTGTGGTTCACACTTCATCCAGGCTGTGACAGTAATGACTAGCACGACATGATGGAACGTCAAAACGTTTTTGTTTGGTGTCTCTAATGAAGGAAAAGTGTCCTGGCTGGGAAGGGTCCTGGATGGGAAAATCATAAAACTGCGTGAATGGAAGGGAAGTGGGTAGATGGAAACGGCTTCTGATTATGGAGTAACTGCGAAGATGGCCTAAAAAAGCAGAGAGGATTTTGGATGGGATGACAGTAATTGGGGACTGTAAAGGAATGACGGAAAAGACGATTCCAGCCTCCGATACGCCGTGTTCACATAGGGCATTTTTCGGTTTTTGAAAAAAACATTAAAATAAAATTAAAAAAAAACACACAACAAAACAAAGCGACACTTACATCGAGCACGATTCACAAAGATATCGGTGTTTGTACAACACCAGATTTGTACACCTGAAGAGACTGTCGTAAAGGAATGACGGAAAAGACGATTCCTGCCTTTGATACGCCGTAATCACTATAGGCATTTTTCGGTTTTTGGAAAAGCATGAAAAAAAAACCAACACAACAAAACAAAGCGACACTTAAATCGAGCACGCTTCACAAAGATATAGGTATTTGTACAACACCAGTTTTGTACACCTGAAGAGATTGTCTAAAGGAATGACGGAAAAAGATGATTCCAGCCTCTGATACGCCGTGATCACAAAAGGCATTTTTCGGTTTTTGGAAAAGCACGAAAAAAAAACAAAAAAACCACAACAAAACAAAGTGACACTTAAATCGAGCACGATTCACAAAGATATCGGTATTTGTACAACACGAGTTTTGTACACCTGAAGAGACTGTCAGCACAGTTATCAATGACAATGAGGCTTTAAGGGCCCTTTTAACTTATCAGCGCCGATTAACTCAAGAGCTATTTGCAACACTCGAGGCTATTCGGAGATTGGAATATCACTATCCGGTAAATCTGAAGAACGCCATTGAAGGAGCTGTGGTCACCCCCTACTTGGTATGCGTTGGACCTCCTGGACAGTTTAAGTTTGGTGTTTATCTATGAAGAAGTGCCATAGTTTAAGGGACACTGAATATACTGTCACAATGGCCGTCACCGCGGNGGGGGGGGGGGGGGTTGGGAGAGCGGTCACGATTCGATACAATTACACTGGAAGCCAAACTTTAAAATTCTCAGTTAGGTAAAAAAAATTTAACTCTGTGTAAACAAATTAAGATTTATGATACTTCTAACACAATGTCTTTCTGTTTATAGCTTATATATGCAATGCTACTTCAAATCCTAGACGAATTATAGTCTCAATACAAGTAGTCTACGCAGTTCTACTTCAAATTCTAGACGAATATGAATCTCAATACAAGCAGTTTATCCAAATGCTTCTGAATAAAAAACAACAACTCTGCAATAAGCAAAGACAAGAAGTCATATGGGAATAACAGTGGAAACTACAGTTATATTGAAACTGACATACAAATTATGTTCAACATAGAACAAACAAGAGCTCACAGGAACGAGCCGGACAGACAACAACAGCTTACATAAACAAGATAGACAGAACGCAACTCTATCTCACAACGAGGAGACAAACAGAATAGACAGAGTGCAAAGCCTCTCGACGAGGAATGGACAGACACCAGAGCAAAGAGAGCGACATGAAAGCAAATATCTGCCCGTCGGCGCGGGACACAGCCAGATACGTCAGACTTCATAAAGTAGATACTGTGGTGATCATCTTGCCGGAGAAGAATCTTCGGGTCGGTTTACTCTAGATAAAACGTCATTCCAGCTCAGGAAAATAAACCAAACCGGCCGTTAAATATGCCGCTCGTAAAATCGATGGCCGCAAGACCATTAACGACATTTTGTTTTCACATACACACGCGCACATAAAAAACGATTGTCAATCGAGTCGAGGCAGCGAAGGAATCGAAAATTACACAGAAGAGCTAAGACGAGCAGCTTGAATGCTGTTATTGTCTCTGAAATTTCCTTTCCCAGTATCTCGCCAATATTGACAAGGTGAAAGACCGGGCAGGGTCGGCGGCCAAGACCAAACTGCCGTTTTATAACTGAATTTCAGTTTAACGAGGTCGTTTTATTCATAGCACCGAACGAAGGGAAAATTATGAGGACAAGCCGCTATACATCCTGGAGCTGATTTTCCTTTGGCAGCAGCCCCAACCAGTCCCCACAGTTTATCAATAACAGTAGCACATTAACTTTAACATGCTCAAATAACATACTCTATGACAATTTTATGAGCAATGACAGGGATTCCAACATTGCAAAACCCAGAAAAGCAATCATCAAATAACATACTGAAGGCATACTTTTTTCTTACCTTACCCTTACCTATTCGTAAACAATTTTCAGTTTCATTTATTTGAACTCAGGTTACGTGTATGGTAACATGATAAAACACACTCACCCTCATTATAATGCAGAACTTTTTTTTGCATCATGACACGCCCTTGGGAAGCACCCCGCTTTACAAACTAATACACAGCGTGCCGCTTACGGCCTGTTGCTAATCCCTTTGAAGCGCTTTCGTCAGACGATTGGTTACATTTTCTCAAAGTACCATTGTCAGACATTGAACTGAACTGAGAATGGCCACTGGATTAGGTGCGCTACGGCCAGTGCGATGAGAAAAAGCCAGACTTTAAGCTAAAAAAAAAAAAGCACTGCTTAATTAGCTGAATAGTAAAGCCAGAATTTTAGGTCATAATGAATCAGGTTTGTTAGTTCTCAATAAATGTACTATTGAAGAAAACCTTCATGAATTTACCATGCTTCAATATACAATACTGTAATAAGTCAAGCGCTTAATACTATAATTCTTGGAATTAGCAACAGTCTCAATGCATTTGAAATGAAATGATACAAAAAAATCACGACACTACCACGTGCAGCACACGGAAGACATTCATCTGTTCGTAAAGACGTAGGAATGGTAGAGGAATCATTAATGTGCCTTACTCTGACACAAAAACTGAAAAGCAGTACCTTGGATATGCGACAAGATATGCAAGGATGGAAAACATCACAACGGAAAGCTACATGAAGATGAAATGCCAATGAGAAAAACCAAAGAGACAATGGGGAAAAGGACACAGAAGAGTCATATCAAACATGGTACGGTCGCAGCAGAATGACTGATACTAGACAGGGATGCGTAATAACAGCGAGGCTCCCAGGGAAGGAAAGTTGGCAAGGATACGCGCACGCAGTTAAAGACAAGAAGGCAACAATAACATTGTATTGTTCTATATTGCCTTACATTATATGAGCTGTGAATTCGTAATATTCTGTATTCTAAGACTGGTTGGGGGGGTGGGG
>JAWQUT010000024.1:1979864-2010676 GCA_033807755.1 Ellobium chinense
ATGTGGATTGGGCGAAGCTGGGAATTAGAAGGAAGGGAGGGAGGGAGAGAGGGAGGGAAGGAAGGAAGGAAGGAAGGAAGGAAGGAAGGAAGGAAGGAAGGAAGGAAGCGAAAGAAAGAAAGACATGAAATAGGAAAGATTGAAATGCAACGACTAGGAAGAGGCATAACAGCAACATGGCAGCGAAGAGAGGTATTTAATAACAAGCAGCATTATTCAGCTGAAAATTACAGGATGTTGTGTCAAGGATCGCTAAAAAATTCAAGCTCTTTCATTTCCTTATTAATTAATTCATTCTTTCTCCTCCCTTCATTCATTCCCTAGTGGCTACGCTCACATATCAACCCTTCGTTAATTTCATACGTTTGCTATCTCTTTCGTTCCTTCCCTCGGTCATTCATTCAATCACACCCGTGGCAGCAGACACCAATGTAAACTATGCGGTTGTACGCTACACATGAAAGGAACGCTCAGTTCATTGCTGAGAAAACAGAACGGCGACAGAAACTTCAACCCCACCTTGACCTCGACAGACCAGTGACCTTGACCCCATGAAGCCCTCCCGTATCAGGACCGGCTTCCGTTTTGACGGGCACTGATTGATGGAAGGATTGATAAGGCGCGAGTTGAAGGAAAGCGGGAAAGCGGCAGGAACAGGGAGAGCCAGGGAAATACGAGACCACGACATAGAGGAAAAAGGAGAAACGAAATACACAAGAGGACTTTGCGACCTCGAATCTAACGTACTCTACAAAGCCACATACTCTCTGCAATATTATTCTATTGTCCGCTAACGAACTGGAAACTTAAAGGCCCGCCCGTGATCTGAAAGATGAGGAACGTTGGGAAACTTCACTAATTTGAATTCAATCCACGAATAAAACATTTCATAATAATATTACATAGAAGCTTTGTGTGTTACTAGTTTATTGTCTCTCCGAAACGTTGGGACACTTCAAGAATCTGAATTCAATCCACGAATAAAAAAAAATTCCTAATAACATCACATGGAAACTTTGTGTGTAACTAATTTATTGTCTCTCCGAAACGTTGGAACACTTCACAAATTTGAATTCAATCCACGAATAAAACATTTCATAATAATATTATATAGAAGCTTTGTGTGTAACTAGTTTATTGTCTCTCCAAACTGGACGGTTTACAGTGGATATAAAAACGACCAGTATATGAAATCTGAAAGCAAAAAGCAAATCCAAATGAGTCGAGGCAGTGTCCACGGTAAAAGGTGTAGTTATTTCTTTTGCTATAGCACAGAAAGAATCTAATTTGTCATATAAAACAGTTGGTTGGTCTTTAAGTTTCTCAGCTCACACATAGGTTCTAATTCTGTCATCAGAAGCAGCGTTAGTCTAGTTCTGAATGAAATAACGACAAAATTTGTATTTGATCTAATTTGTGGAATAACCCTGGAATAGAGGCAAGTCGTTTCGACAGGCTTCTTCTTGCGATAGGGGTCACCCATTTCGCTTTCCCTTCGAATAATGTCGATCGGAAAGGGGGAAGCAAAACAAATGTATTCAACTTGTGTATGCACATGCAAGATTCGGTACTAGGCTAACAGAAAGCCAAATACACACTCATTGGTACATACAGTCATCATCAAAAGACAGGATATATGCCATACTACCTGTACCATATCACTACATCACGGTCCTCGCCATAATTGGGAACGGCATGTAAAGAGAACACCAAGATCCATATAATAAAGTCCCATCAGACGACCTCGAACTTCATGTACTCGAAGCGCATAACTACCGTTTTATCCACGGGGAGAAAGACCGTATACATCAGAATCACAATGTTACAGAGGACTCAAAAGAAAAAAAAAACTTGCTGCGTCCCCCGCCTCCTTTTATCATTAATTGATGGTGCATACGGTCAGGCTAAGTTGGATACTATAAAAGCAAGGGGGAGAATAACCCAGACGAAAGGTATAGATATAGGCTCTACACAAGGGTGGCAAAGATGACGTTGACCTGATTTGGCATATACACAGTCTCTTTCTTAAAACGGCAGACATGCCTACCCGGTGTAAAGCTCTAGGAATAAGTTTTTTTTTTGTTTTAATCATATAAAATCAAAGTTTACTCATAAACTCGAACATATAGACTCGAAATCATGGACAAGTCCCTTGGCACCCGAGATCATAGGGCCCTATTGTTTAACAAAAGTTGGCCAACCTATCGTTTAACAAAAGTTGGCCGACCTATTGTTTAACAAAAGTTGGCCGACTTTGTACCACGATCAGACCTGTGTACAGTTTGATCTTCGAAGTATATACACAACTATCAAAGCTTTGTGATGAACTAAAACAGGGTGTGAAACACAAATGTGGGACAAAGATAAAGACAGTCGAGCTATTAAATCATTTATCGTCAAACTCTCCGTTAAGTATTTTTTTCTTCCTCCATCATTTTAATACAGATAATGTCTTTACACACATAGCCATCCGAAAAAAAAAAAAAGAAGAGAAGGAGAATCAGCAATAAATTACACCTTAAATTTCTAGACAGATACGAGGAGGGGAAAATATAGTTCATTTCCGCGTTCCTTAAGAAGGCCGCGCGTTCATAATATTTTGCCTTAATAGATTTTAAGCACGTCTTCTTAAGTGGCAGAGAGGGGGAGTAGCGCCAACAACTGACGTCATAGAGATCTCAATCTAATCGGGACGTGTTCACCTGTGGGCCACGTGGCACACGCCTCCTTCAGCGCGTCGCCGCTGAGGTCTTGAGAAATGCATGTTTTCACATCTCTAGGGCGAATAGATACGATGCCACTGGCGATAACATGAAGCCAAACTGCTTATCCTGACAGCAGCCCGAGAGCAAGTTATAATAAATCACTCTCAGTGTCTCATATTCCAAACTTTTTTTTTTGCTTTCCAATCTTGACCCTTCTTCCTCCTCGCTGCTTTTTCCCTTTTTCAGACTGTCAGGTTCCTGCTTAAAATCTTCTCTTATCCTGACAGAAGCCATCATGATTTTAGGCGTATAACCCATTTCAAACACTCTCTCTCTCTCTCTTCTTCTGTATCTCTCCTTCTTTTTTCTCTCTCTCTCATTTACTCTCGCTCTGTGCGAGTGTGCGTGCAAGGCGAAAGTTACCATACATGTTACAAACATATTTATAACTTCAACAAAGAAAACTTCATGTCTATCATCCAATCATTAAAAGTGAGTTTTTAACTCATCTGAATTCTCAGAAAAGGAACGAACTTCGATGGCGGGAACTTCAAGAGCTTTTCATGAATGAAGTTTATAAACACTATCCACACCTCTGCTACATCATCTGTTCATGTGCCACTGTAGTCTCCAATACCAAATTCTGGCTGGCGAACTGCATTACAAACGATAAATGGAACTGCCTGACTTTTGTTTTGTCCGACAGCTTTGTGGTTGTCGATAATGACTTGACTACATGGTTATCAAGGTGTAAAACTAAAGAAACGGAAACACTGTGAAAGACACTGGTTCCAGTCTAACCCCCAAAATAGCACATCCACAGAGTTTGAGTTTGTGTTTTACGGCGTGTCAGCACGATTACGGCTATATTACGCCCTGCAGATCCACAGAGCATTTACATCAAAACAAATATGATACAAAGAATGTAGTCCAGGAATGAGTGATTCAGTGGACGTCCCTGATCATGAGTGACGTTCTCAATGTCCAAACAACCTAAAAGGCCTGTTGAAAAGGTTGGGCAAAATCCTGGAAGACGGGCAAGGCTAAATTCCTTCTTCTTCTGAGTGAACTTTCCACTTTGTGTAAGTTCAGCAAACTTGCGGCAGGAAAATAAGTGGCGCACGGCAACGAGTGAATGAAAATCGTGTCCGACTGATTAGCAACACAGGATACCCAGCGCCAGCAAGTGGAGGAAACAATTATCATCCCTACAAACTTGTCAAATGTCATAGGTACACACGAGAATGCATTTTCTTACTCTTAAATTTCAACGCACCCGATCCATCGGAAATGAAGAGTTAGCTATCCCTATATGGGCCTACTCACCGGAAGTTAAAGGCAAGCAAAGGGATTAATCATTTTCAAAGGATAACTCCATTACGCACTCTACTAAATATTATGTCACATGTCTTGAGCCAGAATGTACGTCTACTCAGAGATCACTGATATTCACAATATGGAATTCACAGCTTTCTTCACTCATTGCAGACCTTAACAGGCTGTTAACGATTCTCGGGATTGCAGTGTAACAGACCTGAAGAGCCACGCCATTTCCCTTTGCAAATACCTGGAAACTCCTTAATAAGCCTCTCGGGAACTGCGCAAACAGATCATCAGGATTGGAAACTGCAGATGTAATGGCACTACATTTCAAGCCGGCACAACAACGGCACATGACATAATCTTAAGCTCAAAGAAGAAAGCATTTCTGTGAATCAATACTGCATAAAGCTGAATGCGCTGGTATACAAATGCCGTTTTGGTTTTTTTCTCCCCTTTCTCCTAAACACAGAAGTCATTTACTAAATGTTTTAAAGATTTTACACATCTTATTCTTTTTTCATACTCCCCGCTCCCTTTCTCCTTTCCACCAATGTCTTGCTCTTCTGTTCTTCACTTTTCTTGCCATTTCATCTTCGGCGTTACGCCCGGTATGCAAAATCGGAAGCTGACGTCATTAACGGTAGTTGCTATGTGCCGCCGATCAAAACGCATTTTCTTTTTGACGGGTAGACATTGACAGAAAAAGAGAGTAACACTAAAAACACGCAACACTTTTTTCAATTTTTTTCTTAAGTACATGATTCCGTTATCACAACACGATCTCACTCGAACACAATACATTTCTCAAAATGACGGTGTTTTCACCGTTAACCGATAATATGTTTTATTTATAAGATAATAATACTAATAATTATGCGGTCTATAAGCCTCTTCTCTAGGCTAATGCCCACTCACGCGATTTCACATTTACACTATTACTCTGGCAAGCTAAATGATTCAAAGACTCAACTCCATGGGGAGTATACGATGCCGCTGCCATATGCAGGCGCTAATAACCGGAATTCTGACAAAATCTTTCACTGCATTCAGCTGTTTCCACTGTTACCGACGGGCCTTCAAAGCAACATGAGAATGAGCTGCTTTTCCAAAACACTTACAATTAACCACCACGGCGGGAATCGAACCAAGGACCTACAGCTCCCCATTATTAACTTTAAACCCTTATCAACCCCACCATGCAATCCCTTTTTCTCCTGGACTCCTGGCAAAGCCATGATGTACCGAATAAGTTTTCGGTCTAACGGGGTAGTACTTTTTAAGGCCAGACCAAAATATATAGTCTTTCGAATTCAAAGGGTTAAGGCCGTAACCATTCGGTTAAGTTGCTACGTACTCACTCTACGTACCAAAGAGTGTGCTACGTACTCGCTCTTCGTACCAAAGAGAGTGCTACGTCACTCAACATACCAAAGAGTGTGCTATGTACTCGCTCTACGTACCAAAGAGTGTGCCACGTACTCGCTCTACCTACCAAAGAGTGTGTCAAATACTCGCTCTACGTACCAAAGAATGTGCTACGTACTCGCTCTACCTACCAAAGAATGTGCTACGTCCTCGTCCTACCTACCAAAGATCGTGCCACGTACTCGTCCTACCTACCAAAGATCGTGTCACGTACTCGTCCTACCTACCAAAGAGCGTGTCACGTACTCGTCCTACCTACCAAAAAGCGTGCCACGTACTCATCCTACCTACCAAAGAGGGTGCCACGTACTCGTCCTACCTACCAAAGAGTGTGCTACGTACTCGTCCTACCTACCAAAGAGCGTGACACGTACTTGTCCTACCTACCAAAGAATGTGCTACGTACTTGCTCTACCTACCAAAGAATGTGCTACGTACTCGTCCTACCTACCAAAGACCGTGCCACGTATTCGTCCTACCTACCAAAGAGCGTGCCACGTACTCGTCCTACCTACCAAAAAGCGTGCCACGTACTCATCCTACCTACCAAAGAGCGTGCCACGTACTCGTCCTACCTACCAAAGAGTATGCTACGTACTCGTCCTACCTACCAAAGAGCGTGTCACGTACTCGTCCTACCTACCAAAGAGTGTGCTACGTACTCGTCCTACCTACCAAAGAGCGTGCCACGTACTCGTCCTACCTATCAAAGAGCGTGCCACGTACTCGTTCTACCTACCAAAGAGTGTGCCACGTACTCGTCCTACCTTCCAAAAAGCGTGCCACGTACTCGTCCTACCTACCAAAGAGTGTGCTACGTACTCGTCCTACCTACCAAAGAGAGTGTGCTACGTACTCGTCCTACCTACCAAAGAGCGTGACACGTACTCGTCCTACCTACCAAAGAATGTGCTACGTACTTGCTCTACCTACCAAAGAATGTGCTACGTACCCGTCCTACCTACCAAAGAGCGTGCCACGTACTCGTCCCACCTATCAAAGAATGTGCCACGTACTCGTTCTACCTACCAAAGAGTGTGCCACGTACTCGTCCTACCTACCAAAAAGTGTGCCACGTACTCGTCCTACCTACCAAAGAGTGTGCTACGTACTCGTCCTACCTACCAAAGAGTGTGCCACGTACTAGCTCTACCTACCAAAGAGTGTGCTACGTACTCGCTCTACCTACCAAAGAGTGTGCTACGTACTCGCTTACCCATTCACCAGAAAATACGAGAAGGATTGTGTAGGACTGCTCCACTCAGATGATGACAAGTTTTGTACTGTGACCTACTTCACCCGGGCACGATAACCAGACGAGATTTCCGGAAGATATTCCACTTTAATTATCACAATGTAAACACTGACATTCTGAGTTATACTTCCGGCTTGGGGCGGAAGGGAAGGCCAAGTGCCATGGAATTCCCGTCGAATCGTAACAGAAGTTACTCTGTAGGACTAGTTCTTGGTGTGGGACCAAGGGCGTATCTCGTGTTTTCTTTGCACACCTCCTCCCACTGCAATCATCGCCTCTGACAGGGTGTCCTTTCTCATACATGTATTGCTATGGCGAGGAGGGATGAGGGGAGGACAGCTAGTTTTGTCAAGTTTAACAGAGCTGACCATCATAAGACCAGGAGTTCTTCGGTTCTCATCGTTCCTGTCATTTCCTTCTTTGCATCCTTAGAATTACAAGGATGGTATAGTTGCTGCTCGTAGGGCGCCGGGTAAGGCAAAATGAATATATCTATGTGTACACATGGAACCTTTCCAAGGGGAAACAAGGAAGAGGAAACAAGAGAGAGAGATATATAGAGAGAGAGCGAGAGAGAGAGAGAAAGAGAAAGAGAGAGAGAGAGAGAGAGAGAGAAAGAGAGAGAGAGAGAGAGAGAGAGAGAGAGAGAGAGAGAGAGAGAGAGAGAGAGAGAGAAAATCACAAACTGTACACACATCCACAGATCTTGCAAGCAAGATGTTTGAATAAACCCAGGAAAAAAGTAAGCGAGTCTGTGCCAATTCCAAAGTAATTCTAACTTCTAAATATATAGCATAAATGGTAGTATTCGGCAGCATTTAATGTATCAAAATCGACCCCAGAAATGCTCTTAAGAGTTCCTGCAAGGTTTGATTACTCCGGGACCTCATCAGAATAATTTTGCCTCGGGACACAGAATAACATTGCAATCCTCTTTACCATCAGGCCTGCTTCCCACATCAATATAACGGCTAAATGGCTTACCCACACAACTTGTCAATCAATTAGATCTATTTTCCTCATCACCTCTAACCCAGCCAACGAGTCCATCAATTAGACCTACTTTCATCCCTTTAATCCGGCCAGGATACAATCAAACCGTGCCAGACAAAAGCAGCTGACGTTGGCTTTATGCCACCTTGTTCTAGACTATGGGCGCCCTCCTAACTGGTGGCTCCACGCTCGGCAGGAATATCCTAAGCGTAGAAGATTTATGAAAATAGAATACGCCAGCAATTTAAAGAAAAAAAAATCTTGTTCCTCTTTGGCCGTTATAACAGCAGCTACTGAAAGGCATTATTATGTTCCTCTCTGCCAGTTATAACAGGAACTGCTGAAAAGCACTGCTACCAGTCTGAATCCCCTTTCCCGGTCCATACGATCAAACAGCCTGAAACCAAGAGGGCGATTCAAATTCTAGAACTTGATATAGAATACCAGATGAAATGAGACGTAGTAAGAGCTTGAAATTAAAACATCAAAAGAGACACTGGCAACAGTTTTGTTCTTCCCATCGAGCTTCCCTTATAATACGTGATTCAGGAAAGCACAGTGTCCAGCTCCCCCGACAACTCATGACATGAGCTCAAAGAGCTCAATGCCAGGACAGCCACTTAAAACTTCTGAAATCTCCCGAGGAGCTAAGTAGACTGTATTTTACTTGATGATAATTTTGCACCTTAATGAATAGGACTTACATCTCTGATATCGTGAGGTCTGTCAGTAACAAGAGTTTAGAGACACTTTCTAATGAACTGGCTAGAATTATAAACCTTCGTCTCCGCCATCGATCTCAAACCGAACGCGGCTAACGGCTTCCGGTCGAAAGGGTACGCAATCCGTGTGTGACCAAATGGCACTGCTAATACTGACCGGAACAAAAGCGGCTGTAAGCGATAAGGCACTAAAGTAAAATCAATCTACGGTCCCGAGGGGGAGACCTAAATTGGGCCCTGAGCGTACAATTTGTGGCGTCACCGGCAAACCGCGGCCGGTGCATGTATAATGAATGGCGTGCGCGAGGGCAACTGGCAGCAGCGACTACTGATTAGTGAGTAATAATTGTATAGACACAAGTCAAGAAACTAACTAGATCGGTAAAAGCTGTCCACGCAACACAAACTTATTTTGCAGCGTCTGACAAAAGTAGGTGGCTGGATGGGCCGCGGAGAAGGAGGGGGGAAGGGGAAGAGAGAAGGTGGCGGAGGGGGGACACCTAGAAAAGGAGCGGACAGTCCACAGGAGCAGTGTCAGACATCATTCCTCTGACAGCGAAATGGTAATTTTGATACTCAGCTCTTCTTGCAATTTTAGAAGCTAATTTCGAACATAAAACATAGGCCTTGTTAGCATAATACAAATTGGTAGACCCCTTGTTCAGGAAGAAAAGACATTTCTGTTTCGCTTAGTCAGCTCCATGCGGCCAAGATTTGATTTTCAAGATATAAAATATTCTAAAGAAGCTTAATAACACAGCGTAACAATCGAAGCAGTGGACTTGACCTCTTGCTGCACATTCTTAAAAGCAAAGCACACTAGTCTGTAAAATACTATTCATGTACTCGTAAATGGAAGTCTTCCTAACTCGTCTCATTTTGTTTAGTGAAGTCTCTGTGCGTGATTGCTTTCGTGCGTGTATGATGTGCGTGCGTGTATATATGGGTGTTTGGGGGCGTATGTCGGTGCGTGAGCTTTGACTTCATCCCAAAGTTTCCATGCATGATGCACAATGTGAGCAAGATACTAAAAAAAAAAAAAAAGATGACAACTACTCCACTGTACGCCATTTTTGTCCACTCCCTTCGCATCAGCTTTAATCCGCAAACTCTAAGAAATGAAAACGTTAAAAGCAAAAGCATGGATAATCTTGATGACACACTCTTTCCTGTATGGCTTGATCAGCATAATACATTTTCGCCCCCAAACTTTGCATGCAGACTGGAGACACCAAAAGTTTGTGGCCTGTAAGGACGAACTGCACTCCAAGGACAACATCATATTACTCTGCCTTCCTCTTAGAGAAGAAGTCGAGGTTCCGGTCGACAAAGGAAGCTACCGGGGTCAGCTGCCGTCACAAAAAAAAAAAAAAAAANAAAAAAAAAAAAAAAAATGACTGACACTTCGTGCCGGTCCAAACGAGTATGAAAATACGTGAGAAAAAGAGATGTCAAGTTAAGCCTTTGCTTTCAGATAAGCTAAGCCACTGTACGAATAGATTAAGGTATTCCATATTATTATTCTGACAGTGATTAAGATAGCTACTTCTGGTGCTGGAGACAGATTGGGGAGAGGGATGCTGGGATGGAGGTTAGAGGTTACAGAAGCCTAATCCAATTTCCCTCTTTGAACCAATAAAATGTTTTCTCTACTGTCACTTACAAGAAATTCCACAATCTCTAGGTCTTCTTTAATTATCTGCAGAATTCAATGAGTTTATTAAAAATGACGTTCAAAATATAGATCTTGCAGTTCGTTTTCGAGCTGCGAACCGATACATCGAAAGGTGTAAACAAGCTAACCAGTTTCCTTAACGACAAGTGCTCCGCACAGAAGGCCACACCGAAACCGAAGCAAATGACCCAAACTTCAGGTTTAATTTACAAAATCAGGACAGAATGTAAAATAATTCGCAGGTAGGTTCACAAATCTAGGGCCCATTTTTTACTGTCTTCCTAACGCATGTAACAGCATGTTATTTTCAGCCAATTAGAAGTCTGTAACCTAGAGGAGGCGAGTAGGGGATTTAATTTCAGTTCTCCCAGCCGCTCACCAAAAGAAATTGAACATGTCACTTTTGATCACAAACTATTTTTCTGCGTTATGCCATGCGGTTCGGGCTTAACATGCAAGACAGAGAACGGAAAAAGCTCTTGAACAAAGTTACAGAGGCTAAAAGTAAGATGTCGAAATCACAGGGAAAAAAAATCTCAAGACCTTCTTCCTATCAAATTGCATTAACAGCTGTCTGGGCTCATACAACTGGTTAGTGGTGGGCAGTATCGTTTCTGAGTATCAATATTTTCGATACTTACGAATCTAGATTCAGTACTGAAATTCGCTTCTGGAATTTCTATACAATTTCGATACTTTCGATATTAGCGGTAACAGTACAATCCTGCCTTAAAAAGGATATTCCCCCATTTCTTTGAATTATCCTGTTTTATGCCTCGTCTCCCTAAGTCCGGCTACAATAACATAGTATCAAAAGGTATTGAAAGTATCGGAAGTATTAAAAGTACATAAATATATCGAATATACTGAAATGCCTACCTGGAGCTTAGTATCAGAATAGAAGAACACATGAAATAGAATCGACACTTTCGATACTTAGAGCTCGAAGGCTGAGTATGGCAATGTCCTAAAACATTCAGGTTTCGACCCGACATTGCAACTGGTGGACAATAGAACATTATGGATGTTAGTGCAAACCACATGTCTCCCCGCAACACTCCACCCCTTTCCCAGAACTTGTTTACGTCAGCGTCTCTTGAAAATCGACCACAAAGTGTTGGTCAGGTCTGGACAAGAACCGGCAGTTGGCTGGTCGGTCAATATGGCGTCCGACGAGGACAAATCAGCGTCGACACCAAATCAGATCAAGCGACTGAACAGACGAGGCCGGACACATCGGGAGTGGTTAATGGAGGTCATCGCCGATTCAGTCTGGGACTGAAAATACTCTATCTAGTCAACGTTTTTATCATACTTCATCCAGGTCCCCAAATCCTGCACCAGGCAAGCCTGACATTTACAAGACACCGATCTCCTTGTAGGGGGCTAGGGCGCTCACAGCTTAAGCCTCATGATGGGACGATACATAAAATAGTATGCGGATAATGCGAAACCACAACTTCAAGAACCGCATCTTAGGATGTAAAGACACCACTGAGTATTTCGCTCCTACATTGTAGTCTGACAGGGCCGTCACTTTTCCATTCAGACCATTTCCTGAAGAGAAAATGGGTTTTCGGTCTAGGCGTCAAACGGCAGAGTCTCGGAGGAAGGCACTATGGCTTGAATAGTTTATGTTCAATTCTGGTATATATACGTTATTCATAGCCAGGTCTGGGAGGACGTGCGCTGCTATAGTCATGATCAGATGTGGTTAGTCCAATCCTCAAAATTAAGTTTTGAGAAACAAAGAAGGTAACAGACTACATATAGCAGAGGCAAACAACTTGCAATCTAAGGGAGGTAATAGAAAACACGAAGACACTGGTGCTTGAGTGGTTTTATGACACGACCCTAGTACAGTATACGAATATCATGTCGTAAAGAAGTAGGCCTATAGAATCATTCTAATATTCTGTTTTTCAGTTTCTACTAGAATCTTGGACTTCCGTTCAGATAATAGCAAAACTTACTGAACTCAAAATCTTTCAACATCTGGTGCCTCCACAAATCTAAGCTTATAATAAAAACCTGACAACTTTGTGGGTATCCACTCATAGTATAAAGCATAATCTTGATTTGGACGTATTCAGTTGTGCAAGGGCGGACACTATAACAAGCTTTCTCGTTTAAGCGTTGTTTAATGGGCTGAGCAATCAAGCACCAATGGCACTCTCCAAAGCCACTCTTTAAAATAAAAAAGAGACATCAAAAGGCAATATGAGAGGATATTAAAGCCAAGTGTGCGCATGCTCTAAAATTTTATATATGGTAAACTAAAGGCCAAAGCCCAGTAAAGACCTCCATGCTGAAGTTTTTAATACCCATGTGTTACTTGAGAAGTTTTCAAGGCTGGATAACCTTGTTTGTTTTTTTTTGAAGTCGCAGTGCCTGTCGTGACCGTAAGGTTGCTACATAGTCTAGGTTCGGAGAGGAAAATCGAAGTTTTCATAATGAGAGAGTAATCTGCAGCTGAAGAACTGGGCTTCATAGACTCCGGCAAAATCTTCACAGAAAATCTACGGTTGGAGAGACGGAGACCTTCACTTGTGGAACTGCACCAGAAAATGCAGAACATGTACTTCAGCACTACCTCGAGTACCACCAAGATAGAAGGTAATTTACTGGCCCGGGGCTTCGGCATTGCAGTGAAGCTTGCAATGGACATCCCAACTCCATAGAATTAAGTACTTGAATGTCAATTTGTCCGCCTACATACATTAATCTGACTCAGTTCCAGAAATTATGTTTTACATGTTTTGCGTTTGCTTCTATTGTTTGCGTGTATGTCAATTTGTACGAGAGCTAATAAAGAACGTAACTGAATTGACGGCAAAAGAACTGAGGCGCGCAGCGTCATTTACACAGGCCACTAGCCTCTTGATATAATACGTCTGACACAAAGATCGCAGAAGAATAATGAGAGAGTAAGAAAGAGAAAGAGAGACAGAGAAGGAGAGAGAGAAAAGAAAGAGAGAGAGGGAGAGAAAGAGAGAGAGAGATAGGATGGAGTCTGGAAAGAGAGGCAGGTTTAAAGAAAGAGAAATATAGTCAGATTAATAGTAATAGTAAAGAAATTACAAGCACTGGCGCGACGTGTTATCGTACTGTCTCACGATCGAATGTACGTTCCATTGCGCCTACGCTTTCTTGCCTTATAGGGGCAGACAGATGCGATTTGTTCCAATGAAACTTACTTTAAAACGTTGTCTATCAACTTAACCAAAATAGCCCAAACCAAACAAAATAAACCTATGAAAAACAACGGATGTGAATGGCCACGCTCTCACAAAATTTCCCATAAATCTTCACTTAATCTCAGTAATGAGCAGCATCTATGAAGACCCAATCAGTGTGGCAGTGGCTTTCATAATTTTGTTCCGCGCACTCGACTAGCACCTGTGATATTTACTTGACTGCAAAAAACCAGAGACCAAAACGTACAGTAATAAGCAACACACTACTAGTGAGTCATGCGGATAATTAGCGTCGAACTTTTAACCACGTCAAGAGTGCGCATACTATAATAACAGTAATTTACTGAGCTTACATGCGCGGCATGTACCATCGACTCCGCTTAACTGCACCTGCAGCTTAATCACAACAAGTTCTTCATGCAACAGTCACTGGATAATCGCGACTCCTTTTTGTAACAGCTTTGTAATTTCATGTTCTTGAGGAGTTCCGCTCAGGCGGGGGTTGACTGTGTTGTTAACACTGGTACAAACCCATCATAAAAAAGCCGATTCCCCGTAAGGGGCAGCTCCAGCTTAATAACACTATTTCAGATAAAAAATACTTCTGTTTTATTAACGGCGTCGGTTAATCTCAACTTCTACTAATTAGAAATTTTCCCTTGCTCCCAATCAAAGAGTTGCGATTTAGATCGGCGGTGACAGCATCGGTTATTACCGGCAAAGGTGAACTCAGTTAAATCGGAACAATGAGTCTATTACCTACTGCAACACTCTCGCAGTTGGCATTTATCCCAAAAAGGCAGTTACGTGAGTGTCTGTAATAAAAAAATAGGACTGGTGTCCACACTGATGTACCGAAAACACTGCAGAAGAAGGAACCCGGCGCCTGGGAAAGAATGCAAATGTTGTTACAATACAGAGCTTTTATTTCCAAGTTAGGATTTCTTCCTGACTGCAATGAAAGAGGCAAGCTATATTGAAGGATTCAAGATTCAAGAAAGTTTATTACGCTCATGTCCACACGACATATGGGCATCCAAGCATGGTTAAGTAAAGCATGTTAAATAATACTAAACAATACGCATACAGCATTTTCTGGTACTACAATCCTACTATACGTTGCAAACTAGAACCAGAAATAAATTTGGGAACCAGCCGATAACGCACAATATGGTCGTAATTCCAAGCAATGCAATATCCACATGCCTACCCTTTACCATAACCGTCCGTTAGAGATCCGAACTTGAATATGAAAGCTCTCGATTGTCTAGCACCAAGGCACTCAAGTATTATAATCCGCTGCTATACAACACGTTCAAGTGTTAGCAATGACAGAATTATGATCTCGGCTAATGCTGAAACTAAAAGCTATAATAAAATGCCCTGGTCTACTTTCTCGGTTGGCTGTCTGCTTCTCGCAGATCCTGGTTTTCCCCTCTAGCACAGCCTAAAAAACAGCAATGACAGTAACAATATGAACGGTGAAATTATGACCGTGCACATCCCATTGAATGTTTTTAAAAAAAGCAGCACTAATACAGTTATAGCCATCATCAGCAGGAGATTTTGGCTCTCAACACGCAGTGGTCAGCACGTAGCAGCACGCAGTCAACAAGCACGTCTGCCATCGACACGCCGTAGAAGAAGAATGTGATTCTCATAGAGACCTAGAGGGTCTCTTTCAGTGACGTCACTAACAGGGTTAGTTCTTCGGAATTTTTTTTCTTCTGAGGACCACTACAAGGGGTAAGACTGGGAATAATGCAATATCAAAGACTGAGCTCCAGTGTTTTTTTGTGTTTTTGCAGGATTGTATAGTAATCGATATCAATTTTTAATAATAATCTCCTTGCTGACCCTCTATGTAGGTATTCACTCCGAAAATTAAGCTAATCGACGTTGTCGATACTGCAATTTAAGGCCAGTATCATGTAATTTTATTTACATTATTTTAGATACTAAATTATTAAATCTACCGAAGTTTTCATTTCCACATGACTCCCGACAGACTTTACAGCGATAAAAAATTAACATCCAACTGGGAAGACCTGTGTTTCGATTACCCAGCGGACCCTAACTTTGACCCCTGACCTCGGTAGCTAACAATATCGTGTAGTGACGTAACAATATCGACATTTCAAAATGCGGCTTCCCTACGGGGTAGTGTTGGGGCTTTAAGAGAAGAATCAAGTTGGATTTAACGCAAATTACGAGGACTGAGCGATGTTGAAAAACAACAACAATATGAGGGAGGATGGGGTGGGTATGAAATGACAGACAAAATTTCCCCCGACGAAGGTAAACCTGGGAAGCTAATGCGGCAAAAATCAAAGAACAGACTTGAAATCAAAATGTGATGACAGATAGACAGACAAAGAAACAGAGAGAGAGAGAGAGTGAGAAAGAGAAAGAGAGAGAGAGAGAGAGAGAGAGAGAGAGAGACAGAGAGAGAGAGAGACAGACACACACACAGACAGACAGACAGACACACACACTAATTGCAGACACATCACACAACCACGTTATAAAACAATGACTGATGATCTTTTGTTATAAGTTTCTAAAACTAGTCTACCTTGAGTGCTACGTCAGTTTTTGTTAAGGAAAATTACTGCTGATTTATCAACAAATTTCATGTGTACTGGAGTAGCCTACATGTAATCTAGGTTCACCATCGAATAAGAGTACATACGTAATCTAGGTTTAGTCTCTGAATAAAAGTGAAACAACACCTCGCTCATGCATCATGATCCACGTCCAAATACGGGTTTCTCAAGAACCACCCGACACACTGGGACTATTCTGGATCTTTGTGTGTTCAATATTGAATGAAAGAAAAAAAGAAAAAAAAACAAACCACCCAGATTGCTGCTCTGCTCCATCTCAAGCTCTTGAGTTCATAACATACATTCATGAACAGTGAACGCCCGTACAGTATTGACATTCCTCATCTTCTTCCATTCTCTGAGCTGCCGTAAACAGCCCATAATTAAAGAAAGAAAAGAAACAAAAAAGGCGGCGATCTATACTTCTCGTTTACCAGTGACTTTACATGCCGTTAGCAGCCAGCATGAAGATCAATTTATTTTCGAACCCCCGCCCCACAACAAGCATCCATGCGCTTATGTGTCCTAGTATATAGTACGTAATGCTGCTGACAGGTAACACAGTGGAAACCTAAGACCCGAAGACCATGGTCACAAAGACAGGTGCTGTCGTGCCCGGATCAGAACTTCGCCATCCTCTCCTCCTCCCGCCCTTCCTCCCACTCAACACTCCTACACGCTTTCCCACCAACCTTTCCAATTTCTGTCTCCGCGCATGTCCTTATTTAGAAGCTCGGCGGAAAGCCACCTATATTCAACCAGGTTGTTTTCTCCCTCTTATTGTTCCCACAAGCCGAGGAAAATTTCCATGTAAAACTCATCGCGCGAGGCCATAACGAGCTCGTGCTGCCTCAAGTCTAAGCTTCTAGCCTTCATTGGCTGATGTTTCATTTTTCTTTTTCTTCGTCTTTTCATTTGGCACTGTATACTGGATCAAAGTAATGCTGGGCCGATGCCACATTTAAGGTATCGATGTAATACGGAGTACTTTTCCCGAGCATCCTTACCGATACTCAGTATTTCTTTCATGTGATAATACGTTGTCAAACTGACGTAAGAAACGATGCAAAGCCAAACGGGTACTTCCATTAAATCAGAAATTGCCCGTTCTTGTCATTTAGTGCAAAATTACGGCATAATTATAGCCTATCATTCACACTTCTTTAACTGAGAAACAATATTAGACGTGAGAAAAGCCTTCTTACATTATTATGTATGTAAATTTAACAAACATAATAATGTTCTTCAGATATCTGAAGAATATTATTATGTTTGTTAAATTCATATTCTCTCTCTCTCTCTCTCTCTCTCTCTTTCTTTCTTTCTCTCTTTCTCCTCTCTCGATTCTGCAAGGAAAGGGTTACATTATCTTTCTCCGACCCAGGGACCTGTGAACCTTAAATCTGTCTTTCAGACAGAAAAGCCTTGCAGGAATTTCTGAAGGAGGAAAGAAAAGATGCGACAAAAAAAGAACTGAAATAAGAAAACAAAATGTTAAACCTATTAGGCTGCTAGGAAGGACACTGAATTACTCGATACTTTACGATATGTGCTCGCCGATACCGATAACATGTAACATACTCCGTATCGATACTCGCCCAGAACTAGTTCAAAGCGCTGAGCTTGGCTATCCCGAGGCCACAATGGCATTTTGTCACAGTGACACGTTCATCTTCAATTTTTTATCCCTTCGCCGGCGTTGCTTCTTTTTCACACTTTTCTGAAATGGCTGTTAAAAGAAATTGTATGTTACATGTATCTGGGGGAGGGGGAAAGAGGGAAGAAGAGGGGCGGGAGGATAAAACAGCATTACCCACAGAAATGAAGAGATTTTAGAAAGGAAATATGGAGTCGTTATCTTGAATTACATTTCCTGATAATGCAGATCTCAACAGAATCCATTATGATTTTATTAGGCCAATTGCATGATATCAAAGTTGCACACAGCTGCAAAAGAGTTCGAATTCCACTTTCTCCGGCATCCACCCCTGATTTATCGGGTTAACATTATACAGACTGCATGCCCACATACTATCCGGTATGGTCTGGGGGACGATAAGTAAACTTGTTAAAACTTGTTTAGATATTTTGTTTAGTAGCATGCAATTGCATTGCAGTAAAACTATTTTCGTGGTTCCAGATTTTTTCCATTTTGTTGCTGCTGCTGCTGTTGTTGTCGTTGTTATTGCGAAGGGAAGAAATGAGGGAGGAGGCAAAATGCTGCAATGAATCGGAGTCGACCTACCATTTCATTCTTGTCTGCTCTTTCTTTCTTCGCCACTGAAACCTCCCCCCCACCCCCCACCCCCCCATNCCCCATACCCTCTCCTCTGTCCTGATACGCCTCCCTAAATTCAGTTTCCCGTGTACCAGACAGAAATAAACCTGAGAGTGTGTCAATGGCGTGATAATTGACATTCTTATAGAGTTCAGACTGCGTCAATAGCTTGATCATTGACATTCTTCAAAAGGTTCTGATCCCAAACAGTTAAAAACACCTTCCCCCGCTTCCAGCGGCGTCCATAAATCTGGTTCCGCTTACAAACAAAAACGTCCGTTTCGAGTTAGGAATTGACAAGCCACTTGCCTAAAACAATTTCCAAACTATCAGCCAGACACAAGGGTTAAGATTGCGCAGACTGGGTGATAACGGCATTCTTGAGATTCATGATCAATAGAGAATCAAGAAATACATGCCTCTCTCTCTTCAACAGTACAAACACATGCACGAGTTCTGTATAAAGAACTGGCTGTCTCACTGTCTTTGGATCAAGTCTCCACCTCTTTCCCCCTACTTCTGAGCGGCCCAGTCGCGATGCCATTAGCTAGGCTAAACAAAAAGACGGTCCAATCTAAACAAAAGGGTGCCGAATCTAAATAGGTGTCCGTTAAGCGATGTCTTACTGGCGTCACAGCAGATCTATTCATCAAGGACCGTTAATACCTTGTCGACCCCCCTTCCCCGTTGCATCACATGTCTCATACAGCTCACTTTCGTTTCCCGTTGGAATCGGCTTTAACACTGCTAACTATCCTTAGTACTGAAATCCCAACTCTCCCAATCCTCCTCGCACTGTTGGTAATCCGTGGTTGCGGCCCTGCTCTGCCCATTCTCACATGTACATACAGATTCTATCGCCAATACAAACATAACCAGGATCGTACCCACCACTTCTGACCCCTAGACCTACATTCAGAGAAGCCGTCAACGGGATGAGAAACAGGCCAAAGTAAAAGCCGCAAAGCGAAAACACTGTCTTATCAATAAAGTGCTGGGAAAGGGACTTGACCTTATGATGGGATACGTTTGGGAGGTTGCTGTAACACAAAAACTCCTTTCTGGTGCGACGATAACCAGGAAAGTAAGAACTTCTCCAAGCAACAGAAACGTACTAATTTCCGAAAGCCATCGGGAGTAACCAAATCTAGGGAAATGGGGATCAGGAAGAGACAATAAGGGTGTCGACCCTGCCTGAGCAAATCTTGCAATGTTTTATAAAATTCCTGTCTACAATCTCCCTTTCGGTTCAATATGATATAGCCTGATGCGTGACGAACTTGTGAGTCTGTACATACTTCTCAGGGCTGGGTAAGATGTCCATACAACCTGCAGTCGGCTTTTTCAACATTATGCTGTTCCAATCTCCAATTCGCGGTGTCTGTTCGCCTCAAAAAAAAAAAGNGGGGGGGGGGTTAAAAGGTTGTTTCAGTTTATATCCTCTCCTTCTATTTATGGCTGCCTGTGTGGGTGCCTATGACACTGCCTGTTCCAACTCCCAACCCTCCATTTCAGCTTTTACGGCACCAAAGTAAGAACATAAAAATGTATATATACGCTGAAATAAAAGCCGTTCACATCCTAACTTGACGATTGGACTCAGCGATATCCAAATGTCTCGAGACGAATTACTGATTCCTTTAGACTCATGAGAAGCCTGTCCCTCCGGCAAGATACACCCTTGGTGACACAAAGGAGCATCCGAAAGGCAGAGGAGGAGACAGAAATAGACAGATGGGCTGAGAAGATGAGCGATATGTCCCCGCGCGGTCCTGCTACAGCTCACAAGATTCAAGTTACAGTATGAGGAAATCCAATGCCAAATCAATAGACCGAGAGAATGACAGAGGGGAGCTTTGTAGGTAAGAGACACGGTATAACTTCAGCATTGTCAACACGACAGGAAGGCAAAGCGCGGCCGTCAGCAAACATTACCAGGATAAGCTTAGGACGGGAGGTCAATGAATTAAATGGGATCTGAAATGTATGATAATGTATATATTATGTTTATTATGGAATTGGAAATATATGATAATTCATGGCTTATATTTATGTATCTAAATTATGTGCATTAAATGTTAGTTCAACTACGCTTAGTCGCAGGACCAAAGACGTACGAATCTGTGAAGAGTGCCTTCAAGCGGCGCTGTTCTCTTCGACTTTGTACCTGATCCTTCACGACAGCATCTCTTCAAGACGTTACTACCCGGATTCTTCCTTAGTACTCTATTCTGTCATTTGCTATTCTCTTTATAAACACAACAATAATCCTATCGCTTTATACTCTCCCGATTAACTGAAACTAACGACTAAACGAATCAAATAATAATTATGCTTTGGTAAGCTTATTCGTAGACAGGTTTACAGAGTCATCGTGAGTCACGCGAGTGGCCCTGGATAGGGGTATCAAATTTCGCCACTCAAGGCTATCAGCAGATGGTGGCGAGTGACGGGATACATTTCAGTCGACCACGCCAACTTTCGATGCCAATTTTTTTTTTAAGTAAAGAATTATCGCCAGCTGTCATTCCACGCTTACACAAACTTTTGATGACTCCGGTGAAAAACATTTAGCAAATCTATGGCACTCCTAAAGTCTAAATTTTCACAAAATTCTCTGAAATATGGACAAACAGCGCCTCTATCGATACTACCTACTACTGCCACCGTTTTGCCAAGCTCACTTTTTTAAAATCTTCCTTTTATGAGCACAGTGAGCAGAGAACACCATATTTGTTTTACAGATAACAAAGACTCTTCTCACGCGCACAGTAACGAGTGAGTAGGATGCCTTTCAGCAAACACTCATATCGAGATATGCTGAATGCAAATATAATATTGATACAAGTAGTCAATGCAAATGTTTCTGTATGGCAGTTCACCATAGTTCATAATTCTGACGAGCAAAATGGTTAGTCATTCAAAGTATGACTCCAGCACAGCTAAAGAGGCCATTATGGACGAAGGCATACCACAAGGGATAATAAAAAATGTAAGCATATTGTTAACAAACCCTTCAATGTTTCAGAAGCCTCTTATAACGACAAGCCATTTGCGTATAAGCGAATAAGATCAGAGGAATTCCAGATAAATGCCACATTAGTTATGCTAATTTCTGAAAAAAATCTTTAACTTTACAGCAACCTGTTTCGATTTATATTTTTGCATGACTGACAAAGCATTCGGATTGGAATTGCCCATCACCGCTTTGCAGTCAGATCAAAGACAGTTATTACACAGTAACCTTTTGCTAAAAGACAAGAGTCTACAGTCAAATTCTGATAAAACACCCACCGTTCGGATCAAGCTATTGAGGGTGTGTTATCAGAAGGATCTATTCTTCAAAGTTGGCCTACATATAAATTTTCTGTGTAAGGAAAAACTATCTGGATTTTTTGGGTGAGGGTTTGCTAAGGAGGGGACTGTGTTAGGCAGTGTTTCTGTTGACAGGGGTCCACTGTATTGTGAATAATTTATATGTGGTGTAGTGTAGTGAGTACTGACGCTGCATGAATACTGATAGCCCTTAAATCAACACAGGATGTCTACAAGAAAATCCCTTTCCTGCCCACTATATTCTAGTAGTAGAAGTCAGTGCTATATCAAAAACTATAGCTCCGAATTACAGAAAAAAAAAAACAAAACCAAAAAACTAACAACTTTTTGTCTTTCTTTTTCTGAATGGTCTGTTCTTTATTACCCAACGCCAACAAAACTCACTTCCAGCTTCAGCAAAATATAAATGTAAACTAGTGTGATTATGTCATCAAATTCCGAAGTAAACAATGTATCAGCCAATGAAAGTCATTGTAACAAACTATATCAGCCAATCACATTCCGCTCACAATGATAACGTAGACAGAGGAGGTAATGACTGCTGGAGTTGTGGCTTGCGGTGCCCGGATGACCGTGGGTGTATAATAACTGACAATGTTCTATGACAGGGAAAAGTTTAGTGTGCACACTATGTCTAATTTTTGTCCTTTATTATTTTAAACCATCTAAAAGTAGCCATTCTTTATTTTTTTCTTCTTTTTTTTGTGTTAAAGACTCGTTCCATGTGCACCAAACAGTTTTCAACACTCGTCCTCCTACCTTCCATTCCTCACCCACCTCCTTCCGTCCGTTACCCAAAGGATCAGTCAGTCAGTCAGTCAGTCAGTCAGTCAGTCAGTCAGTCAGTCAGTCAGTCAGTCAGTCAGTCAGTCAGTCAATCAATCAATCAATCAATCAATCAATCAATCAATCTGCCAGAGATTCAGTCAAATAAAGATAAGAGTCTGTTGTGGGATACTCGGCAGGTGTTTTCAGCTGCTCACACATGCCGCTATCGAGTTAAAAGATCTGCTTTCATCACTCACACAAGCAGCCCCAACTCAATCATCGCTGCGGATTAGCCGAGCTGGTGGTAAACAGAGCTCTGGTACAAATGGAAGATTTCGTTAACAACACATGGCAGCCTAATCATCCACATTATTGATAAGGATGAGCACCGCAAATTACATTATGACAAAGGACAATACTGGTATCAGAAAGATGTCGCACAAAGTTTACCAATGGATTATTGAAGATAACGGTGTGGACGTGGGTGGGTGGTTAGAATAGGTTGTGTGTGTGGGGGAGGGGGGAGGGGGGAGGNGGGGGGAGGAGAGGTAGAGGGATGACGAGTGAGAATTTAAGTGAGTCTTGTACAGAAGAAATCAATGTACTGCCGCGGTTCTAACGAGCTACATTCTCTTCTGTTGTCAGCTGTCATCATCAACTAGTCTAAGGCAGCGCAAGAGATGCATGCTGATGTGCCATTCCCCTTCGGTACAGGATTTTTTTTTTCTTTTGATATTCATTTAACGACTGCACGCAGGCAAACTCTCACATATGTAGGTTAATGCACATCACTGGAGCTGCAGCTTATATAAGTAGACAAGCTTGTCCTTGCATGAACCACCATTTCACACTCCTCTAAACACATTAATTAATTAAAAAGAACACTGGTGCTTTTGTCTTAGATCGGACTAAGAGCTGTTACTGCTCTTTAGAAAACTTAAGGTCTCGACATTAAAAAGAACATAATGTTGCTGTCATAAGACAGGTTCTACTAGGAGGGAGAACAAATTTATGGCAGCATCCTTTAAATTAATGCATTTATCGTTTTGCGCAAAGCATTACTATTGCGTACCACTTTTAAACATGTTCGAACATTACTGGATTTCGCTGAACGGAAGAACCGCGTCTTAAAATACATAATTCTTATACTTGTAATTTCCTATTCACACTGCTCTTAACAAAGCTATCATCTTTCCAGCTGATGTATTGTATCTACGATATTCTCTCAAGCAACTTCAACTACAAATTAAATCTTAATAACACTAATGGTCGATGTAAACTCTTAATGCAACGGCGAACTAATAACCACCCTGGTGCTTACCATGGCAAACTGGATCTCGGATACAACAAGATAATCGGGACCAAAGAGCCGTTATAACCAATGTCTCGTCGAGAGAAGAGAAAAAGAAGGAATAACGGTAACGAATATAATCAGTGATGCCTGCCTTGAAAGCATTGAAGAAGGAAATAAATAAGGCTTTCCCGTTGTATACAAGACTCAATACAAGACAAATAGTATTGTTAAGCCAGTACTTTATAATTTCACATAATTTTTTAACTGTGTGTGCAATGTTTTCTCCAGGTCACGGGGGGAGACATTCCCCGTCTTGCCATTAATATGAGAGGGGATTTGTAAACTTTTAGAGGGATTTCAAGTTTTTCTCAAGCACTGCAAACTTTAAAATACAGGAATAGAAAGGGGAGATACGTGCGAGTTCAACGTATTTTTAAGGAGGTGAGAGAAAAAAAAAGGGAGGGGGGGAGGGGGGATACTGACTTCTGTCATTGAAAAAGGAGTAAACACAGTGAGAACGCAAGTAAAGAGCATAGCTACTTTAACAGTGCACAACTATTGAAGAACGTGAACGAATAAAGACGAAGAAAAAAAAAAAGGCTTGTAAAAAATACGTTTCAATCGCGTCAGCGCAATTCTTTGAAAGATAAACTTAACATTTAAGAATAGAAATCTGTGCTCTCACTGAAATATCAAGTATCCTCTTCAAGTTCCTGTCAAAATTTAAGCATCTAAATAGGTACAAATCATGCTACGGCGACACGCTTTGTAACACTAAAAGGGAATTTGAAGTGATAGTCATTTTGATCTAGATTCTGTTGTTTCAANTGACAATCTGTTCCATACCTATCATTCATATGCATTATCAGATAATTAAATACGGTAGCTTACTGTGAGTAGCAGTTAATCATAGTAATACAATAGTTGGAAAGTGTGTCAGGGTCACGGGTGAACACTAGCTTCACACGTGGATGTTACAAAGCAACTGGTGCGCTTATTATGAGGATTATATATCGCTATGAAGTCGGCGGCCCTGTAGTAAAGTGGTAAATGCTCTCGACTTGGAAACTGATGGGTCCTGGGTTCGAATCCTGGAGGGGACAAGAATGTTTTCTAGTTCAACCTGACTTTCGGTTTCTCTTTCAAATCCATTCAGCCATATTCATAGTGGTTAGGCAAAATCCTTGATGACATACCAACCTCATAGTTTGTAACAACATGAAAACATGTACTCAGTTATTTGCATTTCCTCTTCTTGTTAGAATTTCACTGTATAATATTCTTTACCAACTTATCATTCATATACAATAGTATATATGGATATTATCAGATTACTGAAGTACTTGCTAGCTGTGAAGTAGAGTTGATTAAATTCTGAACTTTTCTTAATAAATTAACATTAATGATCCAGCACATAAGCATTTACATTGTTATCAGTGCATCTCCTGGATGTGGTCTCGAAAAAAAGCAACATTTGACCTGATCTTAATGGCAAGCAGGTATTGTGTTAATTTTCAGTTGGAAGTAGAACACTCAACAATATAGCAGACAGAGCAAATATGTAATTGAGATATACTAATGGCATAGACCAAAGCAGAACCCCCCCCTCCCCCCCCACCCTGCAATTCCCCTCCCCATGTCTAAAAAATATAAAATATAGTACAAGACTAAAACAATCAGAGGAGGGAGTCAAATGCTGCAAACAATATTCAACTAATAACTGCTATTCTCTTGAATGGAAACTATAGGAAGTTTGAAGAAAGAACTACAAGGAAAAAAACTGTAATTAGATGTGTATCTGTCTCCAAAAACAACTGAACTGTAGGAATCTGGTGTTGAATATACTTGACCTAGGTCTTCCTATGTGATAATACCACCTTATTTCTGTATAAAATGAAAAAAGTCGTTATTCAACTTATCTGTTTCACTGCTTTCATTATCACTGTGTAACAAACAGCCCTCAGCAGCTTTATTATATCAGCATATCTTTCTTGTATGTCTGCCAAATATATTGAAGCTGCTGAAATATTATTTCTCTTTTCAACAAGAACAGGGATTCACTTAAGGATAATAACTGGATGGAAGAATAGAAAGTGAAATTATCACTGGAAATGATACTATGGATTACTTCACTTTAGGGAAAATGCTATTTATAAGATGCAGGATAGAAATTAAAGGGTTGAGAGTTTTAAGAAAAAGGGACAAAGGTAAGAGATGGTAAAGAATAAATTCTGGTGATTAGCAAAATGTGCTTGATTACATTAACTCTCACAGCATGTGAAGCATTCAGAAACTGTAGTTTCGCACTTACTTTGCTCTATTAATTCTTTTGATCCTTGAACCAAATTTACAGACATGAATGAAATCAGTAGAAGAAATAATATTATTAATTATTCTATATTAATTCTCAGTCACAGGCTATATTCCTTACTTACTTCCATCTGTCAATTAATTACTAGGGACATCCAAAGCTTTTAGCCTTGTAAATTTATATCATAACACTAAACAAGATCCTATAGAAAAAGATGGTTTAAAGCTTGCAAACTACCAACTTAAAGTGTTAAAATTCAGCTGAATTAATGCTGGTTAATAAACAGAGTATTAAATAGAGAAATTACAGGGATGACAGTTTAACTCGGAAAGTATGAAGTTTAAAGACTAAAGCTGTATCTTTATTTGGACAATTGTCTTCTTAAAAAACAATTGTGATTACACCTTTACATTATACTATTCTTTAGCAAAGAACAAGCATCAATAAAAATGTTTCCTGTCCACTGTTTAGATTTATATGGTTTAGGTTTAGCTTTTATAAGCTGTAAGTCTGTTGGCCAAATCTGTGATCATATCGCATATTTGACACTAGACTATTTATTTACCACAGCCATGTCAAGTAAATTTACCCATTCAGTTCTAAGGCTCCTCTCAACATGTAAATTTGGTGTGTTTTAACAATATGGTTACAATAAGGTAAAGTAAAACTGGATGCAGGATTGTGATGTGATACCCAAGGCGATAAGTAAATGTATGATGAACTATTTCATTTTGTCTTTTCACTGTTAAGATATATGGAGCAACAAAAAATTATTTATTTCTTCTCTCCCGCAACACCTTGTTTATGTATTGAACAGAAGGACTTACCTCATATGCATCAGGTATGTTGACCACTTCCCCCATTTTGGCCACATAGCCGGCAATTCCTGTGCCCAATGGTATCCGGATTTCATCCTCCCTATCACAGACTGTGTCGAAATCTGAATCGCAAGTGACATCAAACAATTTTGATGCCAAATATTTCTCACTGGTGCCTTTAACCAAAAACAATGAGCATCGATCTGCATTCAGCAAAATGCACAGGTTTTGCAGAATTTTAAAGCATAAACTAAAGACATCCAAGTCATTGCAAATGTCAATCACAAGCTCATACATCAGCTCCTTCTCATCCAAAGCCTTGAGTTCACTCTTGGAGCGTCGGCGGCATTTTGCCTGTGTTGGAGTTGATGAAGCTGATGGACCCAAAAATGTTGGAAGACCATCAACAGTGGAGACTATGGGATTCAGAATTCCTCCCTTCTCAAATTCTTGAGCAGATATTTTCCTTACTGGTGTATTTGCGCCAGAGCTAGGCTTTGAATTGGAGCTGGTACTCGATGTGCTCAGGTTGTCCGCTCCCGACAGAGCATGAGCAATAAGCCAGCCGTCAACCATGCTCTTCCGAGCTTTTCGAGCAAAATAATCGTGCACAAATTCAGGATGTTCATCAAGCCATTTCTCCATAGTATCATATTCCTGACGGATTCCTTCATCCTCACTGTCACCACTTCCACCCCCACCACCATGATGGTGGTAGGGGCCTGCCCCTCCTGAAATGCTCATTCTACCTACAGCATAGCTTGTTCCCCTGGATACCCGACTTCTAAAACTCCATGAGGTGCCACCCCACACATTGGAGTGGCTCCCGTGCTGAAGCTGGTGATGATGGCCCGGGCCTGAAGAGGTCACTGGGCGCAGGGAACTAGCAGTGTCTCCGCTAGAGCTAGCAGTTGAAGATGTGCCCCCGCCTATGGTGGAGGGGACCCTCGGTGCAGTTGCTGACCCACTACTACTGGCGCTGCTAGCCTTCTCGCGATTTGAATCCAGCTTGGCAGTTCTCCGAGTGACGGTGTAACTGCTATACGGCAGCTGTACCGCAAAAGGTGTTTGAATAGGTAGTGAACTCTGTCAGGCCCACAAACAATCGATTTGAAGCACGTGTGAGCGGGTGAGCGTGAGAGATCATTCGCAACTGGCTCGGTGCTATTACAGATCATATGCGAAGCAAAGAGTAGGCTAATATCATTTCAGGCTGTAATTAGTGGGCATGCAGGCACTATATAACTATCTAACCCTAATGATTAGCACAGAGACATAAAATATTATATATCTTAAAAATGAGATATTAAACCTTAAACCTTACAGAACACATCTGTTCACAGGAAACAGGTGTAGTCCAAAACTCGCGAACAGGCGAAAAGGAAACACCCGAGCAGGCACAAATCCACACCACAAAAACGAACGTCTTCCAACTGAAGCTGTAATACTGTAGCTGCAGGCATACACAAATAAATAGGCTTCTTAAGTTAAGGCCCTAACAGTAAAGATTGTGAAAGGGACTGGATTAAATCAACCGCCCTCTATGCTAACCGAAGCTGGGTTTGTTTACAACAGCAGAAAGAGGGGGCGGCCCGCGGAATCCTTCCAGCGGGCCATTTACTACTGCACCGCTTCTCATCTTCTATCGTCAAGATAAAGAGGGGGTGATCGATCACGGCACGTCTTCTCTCGACCCTCGCTTCTTACGACCGTGTGTTTTAAGCCACTGAAATAACAGCAAGCATACCCTGCTGCTGCTTCAAAGCCACAGCACAGCTGATAAGTGCGGGCCTAGAATTTAAAGGATCCTACACTAACAAGTACACAGACTTTTCACCCACAGGGTGGTTCCCCTATGCCCTACATCTTTATTTCCTCTTTCGTTTCCTTTTCCAATCTGTTCTTTCATCTTCCCGCCGCACAGTTCTTAGATTTTCCCCAAATTCCCGAAGCGTGTGATTGTTACGATGGCGACCATTGGTTACACTGCCAGTCACGTGATATAAACATAGGGAGAGTGTTGACATGCGAGACCGTCAGTAAACTGTAAAAGGAACGTTCTGTGATTAGGCCTGGTGCTGAAATATGAACGACACTACACACCGAGTACAGGAAGGAGAAAGTTTTGCGGGTCTTTTTTTTTGTTAAAATAAATATATTGCTCACCCAGGCAAGCAAACAAAGTTTAGTTTGCATACGACTGCGTAACGTGCGTGACGATAAAGTGGATGAGGAACGGTTCATAAGTCAGAAGCCGGGATTTTGAGGATCCTGACATGAGCCTATCTGCAGCTTTTTTTTTTTTTTTCTGAAAGATGGGAATTAGGGAAAAATGCGTAGATTTAGCTTTATTTGGGGCTAGAGATCAAGACATAAAGTGCTTATAGGCTACCGACTTCTGACTCTACACAACATCTCCGCAGTGTCTTTACACATGCGGAAAGCACAAAGGATTGGTAGGCCACGGACACAAACAGATCAGGAGCTGTACTGGGTGAAGTGGGGGGTGGGCGGAAGAGTGGCGGGGGAAAGAAAGAGACGGAGGTCTCAGTCCCATTGAATGGCTGGCTACCAGCATGGTGGATACTGAGGGACTGAGTGTGTAGAAACGGAAAATACTTTGCCCCGGATTACAGTAGATTACAACAATAACACCAGCACTACGGGTGGCCTGCAATTGAATAGCACCTGCTACTTACTCAACGAGAAGTGAACATAATGGTGCAGTGCAAACAACGTAACAAAGTCAAATTATGAAACAGTAGCGTCTTAAGTTGTTGGGGTTTTTTTTTTTGCCTTTTATCTGATTTAGGGGAGAGGGAGAAGAATAAACTCTTTTTACCCCACATCCGAGGAATGGGGTTGAGGAGAGAGGAGGGGAGATCATGTGCTTCAAACGTTGGATGGGGGCTCGCCCCTGTTCGTCATGAACTGCGATATTGAATCCACAATCTGCAATACACACGCAGACAACTGCCATACAGAGAGGATGTCGAATTACATTTTGGCACGATGATAAACATAAATTATGTTTCATAATGATCGGTACACATACTGTGTGTTTTATATACTCTAGAAGGCAGGTTTACAGGGATACATTATATATTGCCTGCCATTAATATACTCACCTACGTCATGCGCATAAAAATGAGACCACAATCATAATCATCAACATGGTGAATGAAATTTACATGTGCCTGTGTGCACGTACATCGTGAAGCTGTGTTGAGCCGCTTGAGACATATGATAAAGATATGCTTGAGCAAAACCACAGTAGTTTACGACATGTACTGCAGAGCTTTACACCAGTGTTTATAGGGTATTAACTTTACAAAGAGAATTCAGTACCCAATAGATGGCTTGGCCACAAATTTCTTCCCCCAAGGATCGAAATATGACACACAGCTCATAAAATAGTGTATGCTTAGTTGCATCTACGTCTCTGGATCTTACACAATGTGAAAGAACGTCATTTGCTTACTCTAATACTTTTAAAAGATTTTTATTGATCCATATGTTTTTATTGCTTAATACAATCCACCACGTCATATTGCAGAACAATCATTAAATACTACCCAGTCATGTACTGCACAAGCCTACAGTCCTGTATGACCCAGTACTTCCAGCCTCTGTCACATGTCCACTTTGATTCACTTCAGTTTAGTAATTACTTTATTTTGAATCCAGGTTGCAAAATTGTAGACCTAACATATGGACAATTAAATATAGATATTCACGTCAAAGTACACGAGTAGATAAAACAACATAAGTTCATGTACACTCAGTGAGAAATAAGAGACAAAGCCCAACACACCGGTATTATTCAAATTGTGTGGTGATAACGTTATGAACACTCCCAGACAGCGTTATTGCAGCCTCATTTGAGGACCCCACTATGTCTTTTTCCGACTTAGTCTCGCGTCCTCGTGCAAGAATTTGGGACGAGGTCCTGATCTTTGATGTGACTTACAAAACAGTTTTTGCATCTAATACCACTAAACAGTGCTTGTTTTGGGAGACTAAAGTCTTCAAGGATCCTCTGCATTGTTGTTGGGAGGGAGATGGTATCAGGAGAGATGGGGATGCATTTGAATTTTTTTTTTGGG
>JAWQUT010000024.1:2010898-2026260 GCA_033807755.1 Ellobium chinense
GGGGGGTAGGTGGGTGGGTGAGAGAGTAAGAGCGATAAAGACAGTGTGTGCAAGTCCAGGTATACATGGGAGTATCTGCACGCATGAATATTTTACTTTATGTATTTCTGTAAAACATAATGTCCATTGTAATCACTGTAACAAAGACACATTTCCCTTAAGGATGAATTATCTTATCTTATCTTATCTTATCTTATCTTATCTTAATCTCAACAATATCTGCTTAACAAGTGCAATATTTCTATATAAGGGTCAATGGATAAATGTAACTTCCTTTTGTCACAATTTTCACTGTTGTTTTTGAGGAGTTGCGATTAAGCAGAGTTATCTGTAATTGTTATGATAAATTTTTGCCCTTGCGTTTTGTCAAAACGACATTGTTTGTCCGCTGCCAAACCAATTTTTCTTCCGGAGATAGGCCTATTTGATTCTGTTATTCTCGGATGAGAGGGTAGAAGGGGAGAGAGAAAATGTAACTTCCCGGCGGCGTATTTATCTTGGCTGATTTTCGCAGAGAATCTGTAGTAATAGACTCCGAATTGGAAATAGTAATGGAACTACTAGTTGCTGAGGTATAAAGGGGAAGTCACTGGAGTAAATATAAGACAGCTGTAAGAAAAAAGAGTTTGATCCCTTGATGCATGCTGCTAGTCTGTCACGCTGTATCTGTCCGAAGGAGAGAGCGCCCGACTCCGTCAGCTAATTACGAAATGCTTTACCATGCTGGGGTCGCTGACCGCTTTGATACCAGCCGAGCTAGGCCGGCTTGACTCAGTAGGGCAGGGAGTGACGACTGAAACTGCGATCCACTTCACCCGTAGATAGTAGCGACAGCGACTAAATCCAGATAGGGCGTTCCAACGGTTAAAGTGGTTAGTCTATGGCTCAGTGTCAGTAGCTCTCTTTACGTCTCTCTTATTATCTCAGTCCCTTTCTCCTGTTGCATTAGCGACACAGATTAAATTCACTGTCATATCGTGATTGGCTGACTGACTGATTGACTGACTGACTGACTGACTGACTGACTGACTGACTGACTGGCTGGCTGGCTGGCTGGCTGGCTGGCTGGCTAATAGTAATTGTTGGTTGGCTGGCTGGCTCACTCACTCACTCACTCACTCACTCACTCACTCACTCACTCACTCACTTCACTCACTCACTCACTCACTCACTCACTCACTCACTCACTCACTCACACATCTAGCAACCCAGGTAACACCTCACCCCTTCCGACGCACAGCTGGCAGCTGCGCCTCAGCCGCTCACACACAGGGCAACAGAAGAGAGGTGCCCAATCATTGCGAGGGGTTCCTATGTGAAGCTCATTCTCGGCACTTGTGTTATTGGGGCTCGAGGTGAGTACACAAAGCTGTTGAGAACTCAGCCTGGCTTCGTATATATATATGTATATATATCTTACGTTTGCAAAGTCTGAGTAAAAGTTATCTAGATCTATTTTCTCACCTCTGCTTCTTCTGGCGCTTTATTCTATTCATTGTTAGAGATTATTCCTCATACTCATCGATAACAAACCTCGAGGATTCCAGGAACACGGTAAGTTTAGAATTATGCATTTCTATGTTTTATTTTGCCTTATGCTGGTGTTAATAATACTATAACCATAGCCTAGTCTATGCCCGAAGATAAGCCTAGATATAGGAGATGGGTGGAATTTCTAAAAGCCATCAGTTACAGGAGAAGAGGAAGTAGCGGTTGTAATCCAAAATGCATAAATCTTCATTTTGAACATGGAATAGTCTACTTTTCGTGCAGTCGTATTGAAATATCTAGAGCTATGATGAATCAAGTTTATATACATGTAAAGGGAAAGGGGAAAAATAAAAAACAGACTAAATACAGTACGGATCTAAACTTACTCTGAAATTTCAGATTCAGTATTTTGGTTTTCCTATCCCTTGTTGCTTTACATTGATTTTCGAACGCACAGGTCCGATTTCTTCTTGTTTGTTGTTGAAGTTGTTGTTGTTGTTGTTGTTGTTTCTCTTCTTCTTCTTCTTCTTCCTCTTTTTCTTCCTGCTGTTGCGCTGTTGTTGCTGTTATTGATTGATTGTGGTGATTGTTGCTGATGTTGTCTTAGTCGCCGCTGTTGATACTGTTGTCTCTGAGAATGGGTCACCCCCCCAAAAAAATGGATCTTATGCAGTTTGCATAAGAATGGGTCTGCATTTCATCATGCCACCCAAGCGCTTAATTTCATGGTCATAAATTTAAATATATTCTGCATGACATGTCGATAAAACAATTTTATTGTTGTTGTTTGTCTAACTTAGCCTCGCATGTACAGTACATGTGGATAATTTTCTTTTTTTTAACCTAGCATTGCATTCAGCTGTTGAGCTTCTAGATTTAACGAGAAACATACACCTAAACGATGATGTCTGAATGGAAATTTCCGCTATATCCTGAGCTGGGAATGTGAGGGGGAAGTTTGCACGCCATCGGGCAAACTCACTCTCTCTTTAGGCTTCCTCTCTGTAGGCTCTCTCTCTTCGGCCACTACGTGTCTCCTTAGGGAAATTTCTTCTATTCCCGGTTGTTTAGAGCTACGTATGCGATGTACTCTTACATGTTACCCTCTGAAACCCAAAGGATCGTTGGAATGTGGGCCAAGATTGGGCTAATATTAGATTTAGTCAGCTTAGAGTGACTATACTCATTGAGGAAACTCGCTTTCAGGTACTTATTCTTATTTTGATCTCACCAGCCAACAAAATTTTAATTGCTCCTTCCCACGAGCGCTCATAATGACTGAGACGGAATTACCTGTATTCATTAAGAAGATGCTCTTCAGAATGTAGAAATGTTGAAAATCAATATGCCCAGTAAAAAAAAAGAAAAAGATTTTATATCCTTTTAAGGGCGACCGTCCTGCAAACAGCCAGCACGAAGTAAACAGACTTCGTAACCTGTTTAATAAACATGTAGTTCATAAAATCATAAAGAATGCATCATATTTTGCGATGATGTTCCATAGAATTTTACCCATTTCTCACGGATTTTTGTTGTTGTTATTGTTGTTACTATTGGGAACAATCGCCATTACACTTAAATGTTGCCTCTGTTTGTTTTTTTTTTCCCATAGTGAGGTTCTTGGTTCTTCTTAACTAACACTGTATTTCCTCATGTTAATTTATGGCTGTTACAGGTAAAAGAACTTTAAACAAAACCCCAAAAAAACAAGCGACAGTGGAAATTTATACATGAATTAGTAGTCTAGATTATAAGAAAAATGCCAAATCTCTCAATATTAGTCGTAACATTAAATGGGCTTTACTGATCTTCTTTCTTTCAGTCCACAGTTAATGTGCACTGATTTATCAGCTTTGCTTGTCAACATCTAGCCTCCTATAATGTATCAAACAAAATTAATTAATATTCATTTAAAATCTATTGAGGTATTTAAGATTCCATTTCTTCTTTGAATGTTAAATTTATAGTTATACATCGACACAGAGCGCCCTGAACGAACCGCAGTATTACAGAATCAGAGCTGGCAGTTCCAAGGTGAAGGGAGAACAGGAATCATAACAAGTCCTTGAGAAGGGCGATACTCAGGGGTGTTAGGGACATGCACAAACAGCATTAAAAAGATTTGGCACCTGCTGTACTCGATTATTCTTCAAGGATAGTGTTGAGAGGGCGGTATCTGTTGTTTTTTTTTTTCTCAATTTTCAATGCGTTTTAACAACAATACTGTGGGATTGAAATATTCAGTCAACGTCGTTCCCGTCCACATTGTTATATCTGTTTTCGCAGCAAAAGGAGTGGTCCTGGGTTCGGTTACAATGAGGAATTATCATCAGTGACTAGACATAATGTATGCTTCGGCCAGTGGAGAGCATTTCGGAAAGAAAATAATGTATGGCCGATTTGCTGACTTTCATATTGATAATCTCAAGTAATAAAACAATAATGAACAATCTTTTAGGAGAGAGGGACAGATTATCTTCACGATTTGCACTTACTCTGGGTACCTTTGAAACTTAAAGACCCGCCCGAGATATAAAAAAAAAAAGAGAGGCATGATGGGACATGTCACTTATTTGAAAATAACCGCGCACTTAACTTTGAAGCGACATTTGTCCGAATTTCACGGGTGAAACATTTCATACAACACTAAAACTTTGCAGATCGCTAGTTTACTGTCCCTCCGGACGCTACGGTAAATAAAACTGATATAAAAACGTCCAGTATTTGAAATACGAAAGCAAACCCATCTTGCGGTGCTAACAGTCATTTGTAGGCGGACCTTGACTTCCGACAGTAAAGACCGGAAAGCGCAGCTTTAAAAATACAAGCTTGCAAGTCTGCGTAGACATCTATATAAATATATGCGTTTAATGCTCAATATAATGTATGTAAACGTAAGAAATATATGTTTTAGCAAGATTATGTGAAATATCGAATGATCGATTCTTATTTACACAGTACGTCCGTTAGGGGTAAAGACAAAAAAAAGGTAAACTACCTGTAGGTGGCGCCAGGGCCATCGTGCTCTAGGACAGGCTGGGATTTTCCGAGTTTCTGACTCACGACCGGCAGTCGTCGCCATTTATTTTTGTCGTACTTCATGATCGCGTGATGGTGGGAGGAGTCGGGCATCCTGTAGCCAATAGGTACTTCAGGAAATAATGAGCTGGCATTTTGTAGAACTTAATTGTAATCGAAAGATGAATCATTCCAAAGACCGCTAGTCCTACATATACTACTTTGCTAATGCCCACATTCACACATAAAGAGCATGTACGCATAAAATATGCAAAATCAGGCACACACATCTAGGCTTCCAACAGAAAATATAGTAGCAACCCCCACATAAACGTACTAACAACACCTGCCCCTATACGTACACACTCACAAACGCCTACAATCAAACAAACATTCGTATCCGGTCATACGACATGCTGTAGTTATGGGTGCTCTTACGCAGCCAGATGTAGACATACGGCTTCTCTTGCACACCACATACATCAACTAGGCAAACCAAACGAACATTTAACGTATATTCCAGACTAACGAATACAAACATAATCTTCATCTTTTTTTGCCCACTCATCAAATTTTATTCCGTCTTGCTTCTGATTCTTCCGTTTCTTTTTCTCCTGTCCTTTTCTTTTTTGTCCTTCAACTTCGTTCTGTGCCTTTTGCATCGGGTCATCCTGTATCAACAGCCTCATATTCACTGAAGGTAAATACTGGGAAAGGTCAAAGTTGCCTCCCTTCGTATTCTCTGTCTTGCAAGTTGTTTCCCGTTTTGATAAGCCGCCCATGTGTTGTAAATGTGATCGCCAATGTCTTCAGGCATAGCCCATGGGCGTTCCCACATTGGAACGATCTTGTGGGTGCTTGAAGGAATACAGTGCGTTGCTGCTAGAAGAGTGAAAGGTTTCAAGGCTTGTGGGTAGACGTCTGGTGATTCTGGTTGCCGTCCCACCTTCGTGAGTCAAGGTTTGCTCACATACTATATTCACTTTGCTATGGTTATGAATCAGTGTTTTGTTGTTCGAGGGTTCCACACCTTTTTGCCACACTAACCTCCTTCCCCCACTCCATTTCTTTATCATAACTCCCACTCCACATCGCGTAGTCCTGCGCGAAGTTGCAAAAGGCTTTGTGGATGAAAGTAGACCTGATAAACCGCGTACTTCTAATGGAGCTTATTTAGTGACCACCTGTGACTATAATAACTCTAAAACTCAAAACAAGGGTGGGACTAATGGATATGCTATTTTGACGCGCTGATGAAACTTTGACCAGTGCAGTGGCCAAGTTTGAATTGTCAGATATCTTAAATTGTGGTAAGACAGAAATATTTTCTTTCTTTCTTTCTTTCTTTCTTTCTTTTTTTCTTTCTTTCTTTCGTTTTGATCACCTCATAAAACCTTTTCACCTTGGACAATCGCATTGCACTGCCTTGACTTTGCAGAAGAGTTTGCACGCATAGGTTTCTACGCGCTGTTGTTTAGTGGATCTACATGTAGACGATATACAGTACAGTGATAGGGTCCAAGATCATTAGCTGAGGAAATGGAACACAAAACGAAGAAGCAGAAGCGATTATCTAACGCATTAATCATGCAATTAAACGAAAGAAAAAAAAAAGGAAGCGAGCTTGGCGCGGGGATGAGGGGTCTAGAAGAACAGGAGATAAATAGAGATGCTGTATGGAGATACATACAGTAAGACAGGGCATAACTCTATTATCCCTTGGGAGATTTGATATGATTAGAGCTAACATATAGACCTACATCTAGTGCATACTACTGAATCTAGGTCGAGCGCGGTGGGAGATCCGAACGGAAGTGTCAGTGGATCTCAAGATTGTATAGCAGAGGGTAGAAAGCCTCTCTTTGCTAAAAGTCTTTAAAAACTAGTTGTTCTGTGAAGATTATCCGAGAGTGAACCCAACAAAATGTCATCGGCCTGGCAATTCTGGGGATTTCATTGAAACTCGACATTGATGTTTGCAGGTCAGGAAAATGCCTTTGGACTCAAGAAAACTTGGCGAGATGACATGGGCATCAAGGGAAATGCGATAAAATTAGATTGTCGTTTTATAATTTCGTTTGCAACTATTCTAACTGAAGTGAAAAATCATCGTCGAACTCCAGAATTACTTAAAAGTTGTTTTGTGATGCCTTTATTTACGTTAATATCAAATACACAATGTATTTAAAAAACATATATCCTCAATATTATAAGCATCCCACCGTCGTTTCAGCTGTTCAAATCAACATGAAACTTGCTAATACCTTTCTTTTATCCTGAACATGTTTTTGTTTTATTGGTGTGGGTTTGGAAGATTAAACGACCTCTAAGTATTTTTTTTTTACTTCGGTTTATTTTGCGTACGGTGCTTTGCGTATATCACTTTTTAATCCACCGGAAACCTGCGCCTTGCCGCATTGTAGAGCACACAAATTTACAGCGGCCGATTCGTTCCGTTCCTCTGCTTGGCTATGAGTCTTTGAGTGTACATTGGCGTGTTGATGCCGATTTCGACGGCCAGTGTGAGTGTCTGTGTAGATGATACGATTATTTATGCAAGTTTTATGGACAATCTGCTAATCATGGCAAAAAGAATATTAGATCATCTAGAAATACCATGAGAAAGTCAATTTTAAAACAAACTCTGAATTTTGCTTTCCCCCCAATTACCCGTGCTTCTGACAGAAAGGCGAGGCACACCACACGGAGAACCAAGCGTAGAGAAGCACTTCAATTTCAGACTTAAGTGCTGGGGAGGAGAACAAATATAAAGGGAATGAAACAAGGAATGTGCGACTTTACATTGTGTGCAAGAGGCAGTCAGTTGAAAACTTTACATTTAGTGAAAGTGGCGGCCAGTTTGATTGCAGTTGTCGGCACAAGAATTTCAAAAAGAAATGCTAAAGAGTATACTATAAAGAAACGGAAGAAAGCAGTAGATCACCCTGTGTAGGTGAGACTGCTGGAACACAGAGAGAGGTTTACCCTTTGTATAAACATCAGCATCCAGACGACAGCATTTCTAGGTGGAGTGCTATTCAATAAACATAGTAAGTGCCTTCTACAGCATGGTCGGTTAGTTATTTAACAGATTTTGCCCCGTATTTATAGTCTCCATGGAAAGAGTTTGCCGTGCAGTTTACATGCTGCGGTAATGAGAATTGTAAATAAAGATATCAGTTCAACATTACATATATACACAAAACTGGGAGAGAAGTATAAAGTTAGCCTGGCGGCACAAACAAAGCTTCGGAAAATTCTGATACTGCAGACATTCAAGGACGAACATGTTAGGTAGCCGAATTTTAGTGATTACAGGCAGGTGCAGAGAAGGGCAACTGCCCCTCTGGTGCCGAGGGTATGTGTGAGCCGATTTTGTGGAGAAGAGATAGGGGGCGCTTTCAGAAAAGAAGACAACAACAACAAAAAACGAGTACTTGAAAGGGGAAGGGATGAAATTTATGGTGGTAGATAAGCTTGGAAGTATCGGCGTTAATGTTTATTTACTAGATACAAATTCATTTTCCTAGAAGTTCGAACCGATTTAATGTTGAATCAGAGTCCTAGAAATGACATCTGCACCTCAATCGAGGAAATGAATATGGCCACGTTCTGCTTGCCATCTTCCTTTGAGGGGAGGTCCATGCACATTTTCGGGAAATTATATATTTTTTTCTGTTTTTATTCTGATACAGCTTGAGGAAGGAAAAAGAGGGGAGTAATGACGACAGAATTGGTGATCTCACAACAGATCTAGGAAGAATGAAATCAGAATGTGCTTATACCTTCAGCATTCACCGTACCATCATAATATTTTTGCGAGCGAAATCTGCAACACCAGATGAAGTTACAAGACTTTTCCAGCAGCTAGGGGAATACTGTACGTGTGTTATTTTACGACAACCTTCGCTTAAACTGTCAAAGAATGCTATGTCTTCTTTACAAAAGTCACAGGATAACGGCAACTCGGCTTAATTGCAACCTTTCCATGCTCCCGAGAAGTTTCGATTTAGCTGTGTCTGAGCTCAGTCGGCTTCTCAAATACTTCACACACTTTATCCTGAACTAGTGTTGTTTGGTAATTAGACCTTCCAGATGGCAGGTGATTATTTATGCTGTACCCAAGCCAGTATTGCCGTCGTTGTTTTTTCATTAACGTTTAATTAAGTTGCTTCCGAAAAGTGCAAGGTAAAAAAGTGCAAAACAGTTGCTCTGATTTCCTGTCTGATGTCATGAGGAAGTTCAATTTCCAGCATAGCATAAACAGATAGGCTACTTTGAGCCTCATTAAAATTGATGATTCAGGGTTTTTTTTTTCCCATCTTAATTTCTTCGTGACGCCCTTTTTCTTTTTCCTTCTCCTCTCCTCTCTTTATCCTATTCCCCTTTTCTTTATCGGTTTCTTCTTCTCCTCCCATTCTCTCTCTATCTCACTGTCTTTATCTTCCTCTCTGTCGTACTCGACGCCAAGGAGAGGCGTTGTTCGCCGCCCTCTCAGGATCCGTCTCACTTGGTAAACACAAAACTATTTCTGATGATACTCGCCGACCCCGTCACGGCTCCATCAAACCTATCTCTGAGAGTGGATCCCACTGGATACGCCGTCGCTCCGTCCCAAACCGAAATCTACTTTTGATGATTCCCTTTGGATCTTTTACAGGTTTTTTTCTCCCCCTCCCTCCATCCTCACCCCCACAATTCCAAAATCAGCTCTAATGATGTGATTCTCTGAGATCTACTGCTTATCCAAATCCAGGACTACTTCCGATGACTTCTTCTGAAACTGCCACTGCTTCTTCCGCCCCCTACTAACAGGGCTGGGCAGAACTGAGATCATAAGAACGCAGTTCGTAAGTTTAAGTTCACTTCTCATGTCTGAACTTAATAGCTATTTTGGATGAACTGATTCGGATCTGAAATGTAGCCAATTTGGGTGCTTGATCTGAACTTTCATTTTCTACCTACATTTCAGTTTAATTCACATCTTCCTCGAAAATCAAAATCGACTGTAATTTTCAAAAACCAAAAGAATCTGATTTGAAAATTACTACTCAGTCTAATAGAACTGAGCTAAACTTGATCTTGGGGTTTTTTACTGTTGCTCTGAACTTGATCTGAACTGACTTTTTTGGTGAACTTGCTGCCCAGTAATGACTACCTTCAGAGCCCTAACTGCTTCTCCTATCCCACCTCCCCCCCCCCTTTCTCCCATACCAGACCCTTCCTGAATACTCTCTTTAGATCCACCGCAGCTCCCTCCCGCCCCCTCCCCCATACCCTCACCCTTTTCCCCCCTTTCACAACCAACCCAAGATTAGAGTACTTCTGACTACCAACAAAGCAAAATGGTAGTCGACGAGCGCCATGGAAGCAGTAATAAATACTCCTACTAACCATCTCTCAGAACCCTGTGTGTATAAAAGATGTAGGTGGCACCACTGCGATATTATTTCCTCTTAGGTCTGATAGATTTACGAGTGTCTCTGGATGGAATCCACATCCCCCCTAAGAGAGTGTCTGTGCTGAGAGTGTTGTGGGGTCGTGCGCACTAGAGTTGTTTACTCACATTATGAGAGTGTCATTCTTAAAGGCCATACACACTTGCCTTTTCATCTCGCAATTTCGATGAATCAACCTCGCAGGCGCTGCGTGTCTATCTTCACTTCCAGTCCCTATCCTCCTTTTTTTTTTTCCTTTCAAAGGCGGATCTAAAGGAGCTAACTCCCCCCCTCTCCCTTTGCCATCTCCTTTTCTTGCGGTAGTGGTCATCATCGTGCTCTGTCTCTTTGGTGGAAAGTGGCTGTTCCCCTGTAATGAGAATAGGAAGCAGGTGCTACCATCTCTTCCCCGCCTCTCCCCCGCGCAGAGGATCCGCCCATATCTTTTTTTCCCAAGGTCTTACTCCGATTCTCATTCCATAAGAATTCTCTTTATCTCATCTCCCTCTTTGATTTATTTAGACAAAAACAAAACAAAACACAAAACTTTCGGGCCTTTCGTTGCTCTTTGTATCTTTCTACTTGAGAGGCTTTTTGCCTGTCTGCCTTCCTGCCTGCCTGCCTGCCTGTCTGCCTGCCTGTCTGCCTGCCTGCCTGCCTGAGTGCCTGCCTGCCTATCTGCCTGCCTGCCTGTCTGTCTTCCGATTCGTGTGTATGTCTCTCCAAATGTTCATTTGCTGTCCTTCAATCTGTCTCTCTGCTGGTCTGTCCGTCCGTCAGACTGCCTGCTTGAACGTGTCTGTATACATTTCTGTGGCTGTTGCCGGTTTGCGTCTGCTTGTTTGCTAACCGGTAGATCTCTCTTTTCGCCTAAGAAATGTTGTCTGTCTGTCTGTCTGTCTGTCTGTCTGTCTGTCTGTCTGTCTGTCTGTCTGTCTGTCTGTCTGTCTGTCACTGATGGGTTTGGAGGTCGCAATATGTTGGCTATACTAGCTTTTTCACCCAACCTTTCCTTGTTATTGTTAGTGTATAATGAGTAAAAAGATTTTACAAAGGCATTCATATCTCACCAAAATTTGGACACACAGAAATGCAGACCAAGACCAAGTCACTTAGTAAACACATTGATCGCACACACTTAGCAACAAGAAGAAATGTTATCATTTAATGGTAAACGTATTCTAATCCCTCAGACCCTTACCAACGATTCTGAAATTTTTAATGAATTATAAAACCTAATAACAACCAGAAATTTTCGGATCGATAAAAATCTGCTAAAATCCCTCACACCCTTAGCAACAAAGTTTATATAAATAAAAGGTAAAACCTATTATGATCTAAGTCTTCAGTCATTTTTCAACCATTCCGAACGTAAAATGATACCAAGTCCTTATTCCTACTCACCATGGCTAGTTTATGACTTTGTAGAGGCTATTTAAAACTGCTTCGACTTAGACTATCCATGTTGCCAGTTCCGCTTTGCATCTTCATATTTATTATTTGCTACTTCTTTATCTGTCCGCCCATCCGCCCATTCGCCTTTTCCTAAAATAAAGAGGTTATCTAGTGGAACGTGTTTATACAGTTCCCAAGGGCAGGCCGACCTTTTCGGAGACTTGCAAGGAAAGCTGTCTACAAACAACAATTCCTTTAGATGAAGAACATCAGGATAGACCATTTAGATTCCCATTCGTATTTTTTATCACATGCTGAATAATAAATCAATTAAGAATCTACTTGAAATGTAATAATGTGGCTGAAGAGTATTTTAAGTGCAAAGAAACAATTCTCTTTCAATGTTGTAACATTTACAGATGGCGGATGTAGATGTCTATACATAATAAATGAAAAAAAACAACCCCAAAAACATGCAGTTGCGGTCTCAGTGCTATAAGAATGGATGGGGAACTAGGGTGGATCTGGCCATTGACGAGCTGCGACCGCCAGGAATTTTGTTGTTGTTCATTAATCTGTTGGAACAAATGGATTTGTGAAGACAGCGACAGTCGTGACTTTATCCTTTATCATCTGGATTATCTATAATATCAATTGAATGCTGAGATAGTGAGCGGAAGCGGGGGAGCGGGGAGGGAGGGGAGGGCTCTTACATACGAACAAAGGAATGGAGACAGAAGGATAAAAAGAATCAGAAATGGAAACGCGTTGTAGTGGAAACAGATGATGGAAGATCTTCAAGATTTCTTTGGATTGGATGTGTCTGACATCTACTAATGGTCTTACCCAACCTCCTGCGCCACCCAACCAGTTCCTTCTTTCTTTGTGTCTTTCTTTCTTTATTTCTCACTCTCACTCTCTCTCTCTCTTTCATTATTTCCTCTCTCTCTCTCTCTTTTTTTTCTCTATCTGTCCCCCTCCTACTTTTATTTTCTTTAAGAATTCCAGTCTTCACTGGACCAATACATAAAAACCTTTGTGAGCCTTTATAAGTGGCCGCTTTAATAAAATGTCTCCTTTTCTGATATACTTATTCCGCCCCTGCCACTGTGGTCCTCCCTTCAACTAGAACTAGTCTTTTTTTTATCGGTCTGTCGTACTTAGCCTACATTATGATCCAACATTCCAGAAAGGCAACGAACTTTTGCAGCATCCTGACAGAATTATTTGGAAAAGGGGTGGACATGATCGAATACAGAATTTTTTTTCGTCAAATCTTGAGCCAGGATTTGTACTGAGTAAATCGAAGTCACAGTACCTTATATTTCATTAGGTTTTCCCGTGACCTAAATCGGACTTGGAGTCATGTGTGGGAATCTTCATGTTTGATTAATTCGATTGTTTTGGTTTTTTTTTTCATCTCGAATCAGCATCCTCACCCAGTCACTCCACATCCACTGGTTAAGAGTCTTTTATCAGGTGTTTGGTTCTTGGTTTTTAAGTTCGTTTCTCACGCGAAGCAGAAACATGTGTCTGGTGGGTGATATTCGAAGATAATAGTATATAAATTAGCTCTTTGCTTCTACAGAAGTAGTCAAATGTTTTCTCCTAAACAAAACTATCTTAAAGTCTTCAATGCAAATGAGAAATGTCCAGTTCCATGGTGTCCCATTCTGGGATGAGCACCCATCGTACAAAAACAACGGACATGTACATGTATATATAATTATGTGTATATTGCCATCAGTATTAGACGTCGCGTCGTTCATAATCTGCGGAGCAAAGCAGATTTCCAAGTGTTTGTTTGTACAAACTTTGTTTACGAATGTGGCCAACGGAAAGGGCATGAAGCATGCCAAGTATGAAATACAGTAAAAAGACAAAGACGACACTTCGCAAGAAGAGAAGGAAGTGAAAGAAATCATCGAAAAACAGAAAATGAAGGCGAACCAAAATAATTTTCATGATGATTCTGATTTTGGGCAAGAAACATAATAATACCAAATGCAAATTTATTGAAAACACACGCTTGTCGTAATTACTGCAGAGTGGTTCTTCAAAGGTAGATCTAGACGCTGAAAGGTAAACTCGGCTTTTTTGCTAGCCAAAACCTATGACAGATTTCCAGAATGGCAATACGTTTACATCAGGTCTACCTACATACATACTAAACTGTATGTTACAAGTGGCGTGACGAAACCTTTGCGTTCACTGAGTCCTTAAGCAAAGATTTCGATTTGACAAATCCATTATACGAGATTCGAACCCATCGAAGTTTCGATGCAGGTTTAGAGTTCCTTACCTCGACTATTCTCGTGACCTGTATTCGATATTGGGGACTCGGATTCGATTTGAGTTCAACGAATCTGAAGGTTCGATGGACTTGATCTGCGAATTTGCGAACTTCAAACTTTTTCTTACTCATTCCTTTTCTGGGGATTACATTTTTGTCTTCCTCTTTCTCCTGCATCCTCCTTTACTCCATAAATAAGGGCGGGAACCCATCCACGTCTTGGTCGAAATGAGGAAATGCTTAGAGCGAAGTGCGATTCCCAAGGACATAACAATAGAAACCACCTGGCCTGAAGATCGAACCTACAGACGTTAGATATTAGTAGTACACAGCATGTCGGGCTGCATCTTCTGTTAGCGTTGTTCCTGTTGCAGAATGTCGTTTCCTTGTCTTTCTTTGTTATTGGTTGTTTCTGGTTTGCCTCAGAGAGTCACTGTGTAGTCTATATGTTCTTAATGTGCCGCCGTAAAAGCAAAAAAAAAAATATGTATAAAATATAATATAATATAATGATATACATGTATATATATAACGAGCTACCAGTTTTAGGCTAGAAATGTGGTCTCGACAAATATCTATATGTAGATACTAATGAAAAAGAAACTTTACAACACTGCCATGTGCCGTTCTCTTTTCTTTCATTAACACTGACTGATTGTATGGCCTTCAGATTTCATGAACCGTTTAGTAATGAGTAGTGATCGCCTCTAAGACACCGCCCCATAAAACTCACGAAGCCTGAAGAGTATTACAGAGTGGTTATTCTGGTCGGCAAGCTCGGATTTCCCTCAGTTGCCGAGGTCAGCTGTTAGATGACTCCGGGCGCCGAGCGTGTTCATTTGCGGTGCGTTTGGGTGCAGACTCAGCTCTAACGCGCCTCTCTCGAGTTCACAGATCATTGCAGGCTATTGTTAGGATTATTGTCATCCGCTGATCATCCATGCCTAAATCCCATTCATAGAATAGGGAATTTATCTAGTATCAGATATAGTAGTTACGGATTACAGCCAAGTAATTTAATTCGTAAGCATCTGCGAGAAAGAATACAGATGGACAGACACCATACTAGTAACATTTCATTCGCATAGGCGATGAAAACTGGGGTCGATCTGTACCAGTGTATAAGTATTAAAAGCAGCTAGACATGATATTGGTGTCAAATCGACTTTGTCCATAAAATGACAGAATGTGGTGCATAAACATGAGAATTATGGTTGTTTATAGCAAAGTTTAATGCCTCATGACACATCGTCTTCATTTACTTCTCATCTAAAATAGCAACATTCCTATGTTTACTAAAGACGCTTTAGAATCACAGGAGGGCCATTAATTCCGTTTATTTGCGTTTTTCGTGCTTACGTCACCGCATAAAAATTTCACTTGGAACAGATGCAGATGGACAGATTAATTCATTTATTAGTAGCCTGCATGAAATTTTAAACTGTTTTTCAGGTCACCTCTTCCTCCGCACCCTCCCCCCACCTCCCCACCCAACTCCGTCATGCAGCTATAAATTATCATTATACTAGCAGTATCACGAGTTACTGGAGAACTTGCGCATTAACGTTGGGATCTCTTAAAGCTGTAAAAATTGCATTAACTCTGCTTCGCACTGATACGCTAATGCAACTCTTACGATGGTAAGAGATCCCATCGTAAATGAGCAATCTCTCAGTTGTGTTGAGTTTTTGCCTGACAGAACAAAGCCTCCTAGTTCTAAGATGGGG
>JAWQUT010000024.1:2028973-2043294 GCA_033807755.1 Ellobium chinense
GGGGGCGTCGACGTCGGGGGATGTAATGACCTAACCACCTTGACAAGTTGAGTCTACTTAATGGCAGTCTCTTAAATGCACTTTTCCCTAAACTGTAATATATTTTTATTTTTTAAGAAGAAAAACAAACGGCAGTAACAGATCTGCATAATCATATCATTCACAGAAATCATAATTATAAATTTCCTGTAGCCTCATAAATTTGTGACACCAGCTCAAACTGCATTTTCTTTTACATGAACCACATTTGCCAGTTAATAATGGGTTAATAATGTTAGTGGCATCCAAAATGGTGGATGAAACTAACTTCCTCTCTGGCCCTTCCTCTCCATATAGTTTTATCTTGGAAAATGCTCACCAGATTTTTCCGGTATTTGAAACCAGAGAGATTAGAGAGATTACCATACTGATAGACGCCGAAATGACCGCATCGCAATCAAGTAGTTAAGTGTGCTTCCTGCCGTTGATCACGAAGCTAAAAAACTTACTGTGCTCTTTGTTCCTCACAATTCCCTTCTTCCCTCATTGTATTGCGGTAGAAGAAGGGGAAGAGGGAATATGCTAAATAAATGACAGTTTCAGGGAGGGGAGGAGTGGGCGGAAGGGAGAGGGGCGANGGGGGGGGGGGGGAGTGAGGAATTTACAAAGCGATGTTGAAAGTGTTCCATTACCTTTAATATAATTTCTTGCCACGCTCATATAGATACGTATTGGTATACAGAATCAGATATTCCCGCTCTGAAATGAATTTACAGTACTTGCTTTGTCGAACCCACAAGTAACAAGCCGTTTCCAAGCACGCTTCTTCCATTCTAACTGGAACTAGGGCGTGAGCAATAACATGTCAGCTGATGCTGGCAAAGACCAAAACCTACGATGATGAATGTGGCATGACAAGGTGCTTGCTATACAACCCTAACACTTGAATAATCCTGGAACTTTGGAACCACAAGACAGACTCCTTTGATACAGCATGTTATCCCAGAAGGTACCTTCGTAATCCCAAGAGAATTCTGTGTACAGTATGAGGCAATCCCTATGAATGGCTCTATTCAGAACCGTAAAGAATTGTTATGTTCTGTCCAGGGTTTGGAGTTCTGAGCCAAATTCAGACTTTGCGCACGATGGATGTTTGGCCTTTCAGTGAGTGTAAAAAATTGTTGATAGTTTCCCACGTATGTCTTCATTGTTTGGACATGAAAAAAAAGGTAATGCGAACAGAAACCCACGTAAAAAGCGCAATGAGGGTTGAGCATATTCGCCAAAAAAGCCTGTGAAGATCAAGTTCAGTTCATCAAGGGATAAAAGCTCCAAACTATCAGGTTTAGCTCAGTTCCATGAAAACTGAGTAGATTACAGATCCGATCAGTTTCTGCTAGTTTTTGAAACTGGAATTCGGTTCTGATTTTCGAGGAAGATGTGAACTGAACTGAACTTTAGGTAGAAAATTCAAGTTCAGATCAAGCACCCAAAATAGCTACAGTTCGGATCCAGATCAGTTCGTCCAAAATAGCTATTAAGCTCTGATCAAGTTCACGTGAAGTGAACTTTAAGTTTAGGAACTGCGTTCATATGATCTCAGTTTCAGTTCCGCCCAACCCTGGGCACCTGTGGGTGTTGAGAAAACAGAATAGTCTGGGTTTCAGTCTGCACTTTGTGGTGGCCACGGTGATATGCAAGGGAAAAACCGTAGTCATGAATTCCGATATCGGACACCTAATACTTCATGTCACATAGATTACGAGTTTATCTGAGATAATAACAAGCTCTATTGAAATGAAAATCTCGTTTCCGCATGTCTGTATATTTTCTTGACCATAACTGTCTTTCTTACCCAGAATATGTTATCATTTAGCACAGCCCTATAGCATTAAATGTGCAAAAGATAACATGTATATATGTTTATGGCATGCCAGTGCTGGGTTTACGGAAATAAAGCTAGATTGAATTTAGACACCCCCCCCCCCCCCCNAATGGAGGCAAGCAGGAGCTCAGCGCTGCTTGTGCCGGAAGTCTCAAATTCACAGTTGACAGCAGTGTTACCACTCGTGGAGATTTTCCCCTAAAGTAAGGTAATTATCTTTACCAAAAGCCATTTTCCTCCTAAAGCTATGTAGGAAAAAAATAATCGCTTTTCGTAAGTTTTTGGGAAAAGTCGTAAATTGTAGGATAAAGTGAAAAAATGCCATTTTTTTTTTCTTTTTAAAAGTTAAATAGGCTTTCCCCATTTATTTTGCACTAACGCGACGGTAAATATAAGGAAGAATTACTCTCGCTATATGAGATAAACACTGGTTGACAAGCACAAGAAATTGTCTTGAAAGAGGGACCCCCCCCCCNAAAAAAAAAAAACAACAACCGTTTATCCAGCGAAACTGGCCACGTCATGTATTTTCTCATCAGCTACTTATAAAGAAATGAAGCATATGCATGTTGGTGGAATCACTGCGTTTATAAGTTGGTTTTGCTTTGATAGGCAGTAGGGATTGAAGCAAATAATGGGGGTATCCACGAATCCTGATGAGGTTAGGGCTCTGAATGATGGAGTATGTCTATCTATGAGGTAGGCAGCCGTAGAAGTGAGTTTTTTTATTTACATGGACAGGAAGACAATGTTTCTGTTAGTTGAAAGAGTAAAGTGAAAACTGTAGTCGAACAACATACCTACTCTCTTTCTCTCTCTTTCCTTCTCTTTCTCTCTCTATTCTTTCATTCTCCTTCTTTCCTTCTAGAGTTTTCTGGGGAAATATGTGACTCTGTGGGAGCTCAGTGCTTTCTTTAAAACTGTGTTGAACACACGTGCTGTAATAGCTTGCACCTTTCTTCTGTCGAACTTCCCCGTGCAGAGACACTATTATAAACTTTGGGCTTACTTCAAGGTCAAGATCCTCGTTAAAATGTTTCTTATGGACGTAAGGCACTATGCCATCTCAGTCTTAGTGGATGGATAGATTGGTTTCACTTTTAATCCACCAATCACAGACAGGCCTGTGCCAGTGCAGGTGAGCGCATTAATTGCGTGAACAAGGAGAGAGTACACGTAACACTTGACTGAACCGGGTGACCGACCCTTAAGGGGGGACACAGCCCTTCCCTTGCGGATTGTAGTGCATTACCGTAGTGTGCACCGCCCTCTTCTAAGTCAGTATGCATTGCATGCAAAATTGCGCACGAAGATGCTGAACAGTGCGGGTTGTTTTTTTTTCTCTGTTGTGGATGGTGAGCTGAGGAACACTGTATCTCAAATGAAATATTTTCATCAAATTTTGCTGAGGTTGACAATAGCACAACACGCAGGCTTATAAGAGAGCTTTTAACAATCTGGAACAAATTGCAATAGTATAGCTCGAAGTCTATCCCTTACCCCAGATAACATTAGAGAACCGGTTTGGATTTCCATATTTTCCTTTTATACATTGAATTTCTTTTAAAAAACATTTCTTGCAATCTTGCATTTGGCCAAAACTTTCCCTCGTGCCAAGTTTCTAGCCTTTACTCGTAGATAAAATAATTGGGAGTAAGTTTGATGTTTCTGAATACGTGTTAAAAATTCAGTTTGGCGCTGCAGAGTGCCAAATTTTTTTTCGTATCACGTGTTTGCTGTATTTTTTTAATACTCTAAATCATCATTTTCAATCTCATAAAACAACAGAGTAGGGCTAACATGAGCAGAATCAGATTTTACCTCTTGGGTGTGTATACCCTCCCACTCTTAAGACGATGTCTAGAAAATTGATATAAGTGATGTTTTGAGGACAACATTACGTGATGTTTTGAGGAAAACAAGTAGACAAAACAAATTTGTGTTTCGAAGCTGCTCATCTTATGCAAGTAGGTCATCGTATCAGAAAGAAAAAAAAAAGAGCCGATAATGGGAATATGGCAGGTGCGAAATGGGAGAGCTCTCGGACAAGGATGAACCATTCATTTATCAGGATGATAGATCCCCTCCTTGTGTTGGACTTTCGAACAGTCTTTCCCTCTCTCTCTCTGCTCCTGGCGTTGATATCATATTGCACTTAACAAACTAGAATATTATGTTCAAGTGATTCTGATGGCAGAATAGAATTCATGTACAAGAGTACTAACTTATGAACGTGGTAAATTTACGAGGACTGTGAGACAGATATGGTGGCCGGGAAGTAGAGCGCTTGTCTCTTGATGCGAAAGGTCCTGGGTTCGAGTCTTATAAGGTTACAAATCCTAATCCGATTTGCCTCTGTGAACCAGTAAACTGTTTTCTCTACGGTCATTTGTAAGAAATTCCACCATACCTAAGACTTCTTCAATAGTTTGCAGCATTCAAAATAATGTTCAAAATATAGGTCCTTTCTTTCGTTTCCGAACTACGAACCGATACATTGAAGAGCTTAAACAAGTTATTTAATTTTCTTAACCACAAGTGCTCCGCAGAGAAGGCCACATCGGAACCGAAATAAATGACCGAAACTTCAAGTTCAGTTTACAAAATCAGGAGAGAATGCAACTAATACACACACAGGTTCACAAACGTAGGGCCCATTCTGCATAATGTGTGCAATGGACAGATTTTTACTGTCTTCCTAAGGCATATGGTACCACCCTATTTTCATTAGGATAGAGGAGTCAGTGATGTATTAGCGACGAGTTTCTCTTAGGGTATATTTCGGGATGCTTAAAGGGCACTCTTCAGCCTCACCAACAGTGATAGTCATAACTGTGCTGTAAAGGAGTATTAAAACTAGCTAAAAACAAACAAACAAGCAAACAAACAAACAAGCAAACAAACAAGCAAACAAGGAAACAAACAAATAAATACAGCACGTTTAATTCTGTCACTGAAAAGGTAAACGCTATCCGGCTTCTCTGCAAAATGCTCAATATGGATTATGTCGTGATGCGTCAATACAGAAGACATGTATTTGTGTTTGTATGCACGTGTCTGTCTGTGCTGATGGCGTGAAAGTGGATGAGCACTTAAGACATGATAGGGGTGTGGCGCTCAGAGTCGTGACACGTGGTCAACCTTATCTGATGGATGTGGCACGGGCCCAGTGATTCCACCGACACCTCCCGATATCTACACTTGTTTCTATTGCATGTTAGCTGGCATCTTTGGCACCTCATGCCGTGCCACTTTAAGAGGATTTAAGACCTGAATCAAAACTTTGTGCTATCAGGAAAGTGCAAGAGGGCTGTGTTTGTTACCTGTGAGAAAATGTTGCACACTCCTAAGTGGCATGAGAGACATTGTATTTATTATTTCTCTGGTGCCATTGAGTGACATTGATGAGCGTAGATGAGGGCGGACGGCGTATGCATTAATCGCATAGCTCGAATTCTATGGAAGGTCATAAGCCAGATTTAAAAAAAAAAAAAGATAACTCTTGCATAACAGAATCATTACGTAAGAGATAGGTGAGAGTTTCTGAGGTTTTATGAAGTGGTATAACTAATACACCATGGCCCTGGCCGCGGTGGTGAAAGTCAGATATCGGTAGAAATAAAAATACTATATAGATGAGACCAATTTCAGCGCCAGATCCTTCTCTACTCTGTTTTCCTTGGCTTTTCACATATCACAGCCCAGTTTACGTAAACATGAAAGCGCATTTCCGTAAAGGATTTCGCTACTCCTACACGATAATTTTTAATGCAAGCGCAGTGCTATCTCGTTAGCCGAATCGCCTCCAAATTGTATTAACCGGCATTAAAATTTTCTCTCTTTGAAATGGTGCAAGAGGTGTCACACTGAACTTTCCTGGAACAGTGATAAATTACAAAATTCAATAAATTATGTCCATAATTTCAGACTTAAATATCTGCATTATCTGCTCCCTATGAGCAAGTATTGTGTCTAGTAAAGGTGTGCAAATTTTATTCCTGTTTCTGTGTTAGTTAGTTCCTTTATTAAGGGCAACCTTTCTGTTGGAGGAGTTTTAAATGCTGGTCGGTGTATATATATGCCAGTGCCAGATTAACTGTGTTGTATCACTTATCAAAGACAAGGCAATTAATAAGAATTTGACATCTTTGGTGCTTTTTCTTAAAAAGCAACAGAAAGGGTACGTGTATGTAGCTCTCAGACTAACTAATTAAGCAAGCAGGGTTTTGTTTCTTTTCTTCCATTCAGAAAAAGATTCCAAAATGAGGACCTACCTGCTTCTGGCACTCCTCGGACTGCTGGTCTGTCTCGTCTCGGCCAAGGTGAGTAACCTGCACATCTTTACTACTCACTTCCTCACTGTGCCCCCCATCTCACTGACTGGGACTTGCATTCATTTCTCTGTGGTTGGCTTCTGCCTAAATAAACAATCGGAATCTGACTCTCTCTCTCTCTCTCTCTCTCTCTCTCTCTCTCTCTCTCTCTCTCTCTCTCTCATCTCCTGTTAGTTCGGTCCAGATATGCAAGAATAGTTCAATTTCAATTAACCACATGCCACTTGACACATATGTTCCTTATCAAAATTTGGAGGGGCTGATGCGTTTTCGTTTCCAGCTTGCTCATCCTTCTGAAATTCCAGCAGTCTGTCAGCTGATCTAGAATTTCAGAACCAGGGTTTTCATTACCACCACCATCATCATCATCATCATCATCATCATCATCATCATCATGTCCATCAAAGTCGGCACCACCACAGCTACTATATTCACTAAAGCACTAGCATCGGCATCATTGGCAAATCCTGCACTACCACACCACCATTATTTACTAAATCGTTTACTATCATCATCAATATATCACTATCACCGATATTATTTTCAATATCACCACTACTTGAAACAAAGATCTGAAAAATCAAGAAGTTCTGTCCAAACTAGCGAAATTAAGACTTCAAGAATTTACATTTAATACTTTAAATACCCTGATCACAATATTATAGAATTAAACATCATCACCACTACCACCACCACCACCACCACCAATATTTACAAAATTATCTCAGAACCACATCTCCATCATCAACATGGTCACACCATCACCACCACCACCACCACCACCACCATAATCATCACCACAACCATCACAACAACTTTGGCTGCCGCCCTCATCTCCGGCACCACTACTCTATTATTCCGCGCAGAAAGGCAGCATTAGCAACGACTTGTTTGACGATGACGAGAGAGACGATGAGTATGCGGAGAGCGACGCGGATGCACCGGTAGACCCCGAGAGGAGGAGGAGTGAGTTGAAGTTTTCTTTACTTTGGTATCATCGCTGAAAATCATCATCACCATCATCAACGCTACTATCATCATCTTCATCATTATCATCATTTAGAACACATTTTAAAAAAAAATTTAAAGTTCTGTCCAAACCAGCGAAGAATTAAGAAGTTGGCATTATTATTTAAAATCATTACTACCATCGTCATCATCATCGTTTTCAAAATAACAGACACTCTCAAACTGCATTTGAAAATTTAATAATTGGTTCCAAATTTTCGGACTAGGTAGTCTTTCCTCAGTAAGAATTATCATTATCGTTGTTATCATCTTAAAAGCCATCTACACTTGTTTCTGCTGCATGTTGGCTGGCACTTTTGACACCTCATCCTGTGCCACTTAATAGGATTGAACACCTGGATCAGATCTTCGTGCTATCAGGAAAATGCAGAAGCTTTTATTTTCAGCCTCGGACTTCTCAATGAATCGTGTAATAAAGAAAATGGATACACACATGGCATTTCCTGGAATTGGAATCAGTAGATATGAATTTTATACCTAGTTCGTACCGTGTAATGTAATTCTAACACCAGGAAATGCCAAGTGCCCTTACGTACCTCTGCCATAATGGTCCGTTAAAGGTCCGACCTTGAAAAGCAAACGCTCACATTATCTGCCGCAGGTCCATGTTTCAACAAAAAGTGCCGCAGAGGGGAGCAGTGTGTAATAGGAAAGAATGAGGAGCCCAAGTGTATCTGTTACCCCGACTGCAACTTCTACCACCGTGGCGATGGACGACACAAGGTGAGCCAGTTTTTCACCCTTTTACTATAATTGGGAACTTGCGCATTAACGATGAGATCTAATACCATTGTAAGAATATATATTAGTAAGTTGGTGCTGAAATCACCTTTAGTAGCATTCAACATGAGGAGTTAGTGTAATTCTTACAATGGTGGGAGATCCCATCGTAAACCCGCAGGTTGTATCATCTAATCTCATTCATGTGACTAGTCTTTATTTCACTAGTTGATCGACCAAATGTAGCTTTTAAAAATGCCCGTCATGATATCATAGATCTGGATAAGTATGTTGTTGAAATATCGCTTTCTAAGCAGAGCTGAGCCAGCCAATCGTTTCCGTCGGAAGCCCCGCCTACCAATGGCATTGAACGTTGCCTCGGCCAAGATGGATTTGCTTTTATATTTTAAATACACTGTACTAGACGTCTTTATGTGAGCAGTCCGGAAGTGTGTTTGGGTCACGGGTGAACACTAGACTCGCAAGNTGATGTGTTCTATTACGGTAAACATATGATACTTTGTAATGTACGACGTGATAGATTATCGAGATTATTTTACTAATAAATGATAAGGAAATTTCTAAATTACCAAATGCTGATTATTGAAATCAGGATTTTCATAACGTCCAGACCCATACAGGGGCTGATGCAAAATTTTAGAAACATCTAATGGCAGGTTTTTGAGTAATTCGGTAAATGGTGTGCACAAACCAAAGTTTACGTACTATAGACGTCTTTATGTGAGCAGTCGGGAAGTGTAGTCACGGGTGAACACTGGGCTCGCAAGTTGAAGTAGGGACCGATTCAGGCAGTAGGTATTTAAAGATTAAAGTGCTGTGAAGTTAGCGTCTCTGTGGTGTAGTGGTGGCACGTTCAGACTTGCAAGCTGAGAGACCCTGGTTCGATTCCCCGGCAGGGTCATGAAATTTTCTGGTGTGGGTTTTTCCGGCCCGTCTTCTCAAAATTCATCATTCATAGTAATTTAGTAAAAATCTCTGGTGACACACTTCCCTAAACTAATATGTAACATCTGAAAAATTAGCAGACTGAGCTCACATTCCTCCTCCTTAAATATGCCAGTTGTTCTTCAACTACGTTCAGAGACTGTGGACTAGCGACCTGCAAAGTTTCTGAGCCTTATGAAATTTGTTACTTGTGAAATGCGGAAAAATGGCGCAATTGAATTCAAATTTGTGAAATGTCCCATGGTTGGTTGTTTTGAGGTTGCAGCTATAAACCCTAGAATGGTTGCCCGATACAAAAACTTTCAAAAATCAAAAGATAATTTTCCTAGACGATGAACACCAACATCAGGGATGGGTTCCATCATGTCTCTCTTCTCCTTTTATATCCCTGAGCGAGCCTTTTAACTTCGCTATTATCAGTGCCTTTGATCTTTTAGCGGAAGCCTACAATCAATTTCCTCCTTCTGAGGCAGCAAGAACGCGTAAAGTGTTGCCAGCACGTTGAAGCGGGGTCAACGACTGAGAGAAGAGCCACTGGCGCCCGTTAATTTAACCTGAAAGGCATTTGGGCGAAGATCTGCTAGATATGGATGCTCCTTCCTCAACCATCTACACACCTCACCGTAGTAAATTTTCATCACGAACACCAGTTTCTAATTAGGAGGCTCGAAAAGACTAGCCCACGCCATGTTCTCATGCGTCTCTCTCTGCCAGAAAGCCTCCCTGGAAATAATAGCAAAACGGCACTGTTATGATGTAGACCAATAACTGTATCCTTCTTTTATTATTCCATGCGCCATAACCATGGTTTTAATAAATGTCATGAAGGCAATAAAATTTCCTGCTCTGTTTTTGTTCTGGATCCTGCTTCCTAAAATTCTGCTGACCTCTGCATAAATACCTGCATTACCTGGCTAAAGCTCCGACAGTTGGTATACGGCTATTCTCATTTTTTTTTTATCTGATCATTCCTTCTTGTCTACGACTGACTTGCTAATGTTAACAGAGACAAAACACATAAATACAGGAAGCTGGCATGAGAATGCTTCCTGTAATTGCCAAAGTTGATAATGAAGAAAGAATGAACGAGGAAGGAGAAGAAATAAAACGGTGTAGGTAGGTACACGTACTGTATCCGAATAAGTTCAACATTCAGGAAGACGTTTTCTATCAATTTAAGGTCTACCATACCAAAATATTGCAGTGGAGCACTCTTATTACGGACACGCTTAGCACGTACACATGGATACTGAGTACGTTATTTTCGGTCCGGATCGTTTTGTTTTTTATCTTTGAAGATAGTCTTTATTTTCCTTTGACACGTACGCGCACGTACAATGGCTTAGTATTGCATCTTGCTTCTCGTAGAGAACTCGTGAACTCTTCCCAGGAAACTTGTCTAGTTTCTAGAAAGCACTTCTTTCAGCTTTGGAACACACAGTGAAGAAAGGTGGACGGGCAGGGTGGGGGGAGGGGCGGACAGATTTTGGACGATTTTGACGTCCAAAGACTACTACAGCAAAATTCCTCGTTCAACTGATCTCCAAACAGGCATTTAGTTTAAATCGAATACCGATGCTTTGATTTTTATCAAAAGTTGCCTGCTGATTTCGGTGTCTTTAAGCCGATGCTCCAAGATTAAGGAAACAAAAGGGGGTCACACATTATAAAGGAAATATAAACTTTGTGATTAACTTGTGTAGAGATTAAAGGGAAAAAAATACATCGCCATGAGCCGAAATCTACAAGATATAAGTATTGTGGATTTATTTCGTTTCATAGATTATAATGAATAATTTGATTGCGTAGTCCTTGAAAACGTGTCATGCCTCGCTCTGCATACTCAGCAGTTTTACTAATTTATGAAACGAATCAACGCTAATTATTCTCGATCAAGACTTTTTTGTGTACTCATCCTCTTATTTACTCATTGATGCTTGTCAAAGACGCTGCCAATGTAGAAAACCTGGTAAAACGGTTAAAGTTAAGGTTTCTTCCACAACTACCATTATGAATCGGAGGAAGAATGTCTGAATGGGAAGATTTTGGTGGGCTTCGATGGACACGTAACGTCTCGCTGACCTATCAACAAGGACACTCCCATCGACCCCTTAGTTTCTTAGGGATTGTAACGTATACGTGGTTAAGTACTCACCACAGAGAATAAAAAAAGAAGAAGACAATGAAAGAGGTCAAAGACCAGTAATGCTCACTTCTTTTAACCTGACTCTACATAAATGATATATATTCTGTCCATTTTGCAGGTCTGCAGCAACAGAAACACCACGTATGACACCGAATGTGACCTGGATCGCGATCACTGTCTGTGTAAACGCAATCAAGATGGCTGCACTCGCCCTAAAAGCGGAAAGATACAGCTTGATTACTACGGCGAATGCCAAGGTGAGCGCGAAAATAATCTGTCGCATATTTAACATTTATTCTCAGAGTGATAAATAAAAGAAAAGATTGTTGGTGGGAGCAAAAAGCCTATGTATGTTTTACTTCATGATTACTGAGCAGTCCACCATCATTAGTAACCGTTCGAACCCTGACCCCGCCCCAAGTGCAGGGTCATGAAATATTTCTCCTCTTAATCCATATCCCCATCCCCTCTTTCTTAAGACTTTTATACCAAATCCCACTCTCCACTAGGGGAAGGAGAGGGATGAGGGGAATTGATCATGTTTCGCTTGTCGCGTTACTGATAATCTCATTCCCTTGGTTCAAGCATAGAAGGAATCAATTAAATCCCCTTAAGCCCCAAAAGACCACGTAGGCCAACGATACCTCCTCCGTTTTCTTCCACACCATTTGAGGATGTCCCCGACACATCTTGGTAGATACAGAATAGCCTTAGCTCTAAACAGTAAAGTATGTATTCCTTTCCTTACGCTGACTCAGCTTTCTGTAATCTCCAATTCTGATGTACAGTTTCGCATCATAAAAATCTTAGGGAGGAGTAATAATTGGGTGACAAACTTGTAAACCTCATAAAACAGGCTTGAATTTCTTATCGGGAATAACTCAAAAGTCTTTAATGTTATGGACTAGCTGAAGACACAAACCACCAACCCACCTCTGCACGCATTTATACTGCCCTCTGTATAACAAAACTATTGCAATCAGACCTTTCGAGATATTTGATTTTATAACACCAGTTTGGCAATTCTGGGTTGCAGCAGTTGTGACGTGATGCCCTCGACTGGCAAGCACGGAATACCGCTTACTATTCTGTCAGTCAAAGAAAACAGGGCTTGTCCTGCATTTGGCATATTTAACTAAATCATACCTAACTAAATCCCTTTGGGCCTTAAAGGACCACTTGGGGGCCAACGATATCTCTTTCGGTTCCTTCCTCGCCATTTGAGGATATCTTGCAATATTTGAGACCTGCGCTGAAATGATTTGAATTTCTGAACAGAATAAACCCACAAATAAACAAGTCCAGATACAAATTTTTTGTTTATATTATTTTCATAATATGAACATTTTGCCTCCTTCCTGTTTACTTTTCTCTGTCAAAATGCTACGGGTAAGAAAGAGCTAAAACGGCAGATGAGGAGACAATTTAAGCTCTGTTGTCTTAAGTCTCAGTCATGGGGACAGTACGACGCTATCATTACCTGATCAGTCTGTAAGCAACATCATCTTTACACTTTTTTTCTTCAATTTTAAATCTGGCTCATCGAAATATGACTCTATGCAAACGCCCTATTAAATATTTGAAATATGTTTTTTGGTTTGTTTTTGGTGTAGCCATGTAGAATAATTATAATAACTAGTTGTCCTAAAGCTTCATCCCTGTAATGTACGCATATCAACAGTGAGAGTAATAGAAAGCGTAACGCCTGGAAACAACTGTGTGTCCAGTATGCCTGAATACTCGACCCCATCAAAGGCTGCCGTCAACAGGATATCCACAGTTTGTTATGTCTACATGGGACAATTTGTCTATATATCGGAAATCCTGTACCTGAGCTCTATGCTTTTTTTTTTTTTTTAGCAATAAAATATCAACTGTTTGAGGTTGGGGAACGCTTCAAAGCTGTTAACTACGACTGAACAGGTGTGACAGCCTAAACAGACTTCTTTGGGAACGACCAGAGCGTCTTAGCAATAAATTCTCACGTATCCGACGACCTTCTCTCTTTTTTAAATCCCTCTCTTTCTCTTCCCCTTCCATGCCTCACTCAAGAGCAAAGAACATTTTTTCGGCTGTACTACTTCTGTATTTGGTCGCTGTAGAGCAAGAGTGGACCGTCCCATATTTGCTGTGCTTTGAGAAATTGAGGGATGAGGTTTTATGTTGGCATTGAGTTATAAGGACTTGTAAAAGAGAAAAGTTGGTGTTAGAAGTTACCACAGGCCCAAAATAGCAATTGAACCGATATTTATAGCAAGATTGATTCAATATCTATTTACAGAACCCTTTATCGTCAAAATCACAAAAATGTGGGATGATCCACTCTTGCTCTACGGCGACCATAGTATTAAAACTTTTAATTTGTTTTTTATCCCTCTAAGGTGTACTAACTACATTCCATTCTTGATAATTTGCTTGGACAGAGTTGACGCCCTGCTCAGAGGAAGAGGCCCGCCAGTTCCCCAGGCGCATGCGCGACTGGCTGTTCGTTGTAATGGAGGAAATGGTTGGTGTGCCTGCCTTGTGCTGAGATAGATAGTAAATGATTGATAGAGAGCAACTGTTAAACATTATAAAGTACCTTGCTCATCCCTATTATTCACTCTGCGTCTGTGTTGTGGTCACGTTGAGAACAAAAAGTTAAAAAGTCTATTAGGCTAAATCAGCTAGCATCAGCCAAGAACATTAGTCTGCAAATGAGCAATTCCCACACAACGCCATGTCAGTTAAGCTAATTTCTCACAAGCTCTGACCATACAGCAACCAGATTTGGTTGATATTTAAAGAATAAATTAAGCCACTCTAGTAACATCAAAACTATAGCTTTAAAATTAAAGCTTTTCAGAAATAAACGCACAGATGCGACTCAGTTCATTTGTGCTGTGGGATTTTGTCCACATTTAGCTTCTCAGTTATACTTTTCCCTTTCTCCCCTGTTTGTTCTCACCTTTATCTTCTCCCCGTCTCCCTTCTCTCTTTTATCTTGACTGCAGGATAAATGAATAAGAAAAGAAACTCTCTCTGATAGGAGTATCGGAGGACGATATAATGAGACTACTGTATGAATCTTGCAGTGGGGCAAAATGAGGCTTCTGTCGCTAAACTAGAATCTGCAATCAGGTTGTGAAAGTGAATCGGGTCATCCAGGATCAGATTTTGCTTGTTGCCAAAATAGAGATTAAAAACATTTCTGTACATAAAAATATTGGTTTTGATGGGTAAATGGACTGTATTTCTGGAGAAATTTGACTTTAAAAAAGTT
>JAWQUT010000024.1:2061494-2076902 GCA_033807755.1 Ellobium chinense
CACACACACACACACACACACACACACACACACACACACACACACACTTAAGACAAAGTGTATTCAGTTGACGACCGCAGAGTCACTGTCTGTTGGCGCAAACAACAAACAAAAACCAAGTCCACCCATCCGAAATTCAGCTAATCCGTTTTTCGGAAGAAAAAAAAACAAACCAAGAAACCTCAATTTTTGGAGGAAAGTCGAATCAATCCGTCACGCAGTTGGCTTGCAGATTCTATCATCTAAAACACTTCGGCGCCTTAAGGAAAGCGATTGAATTGTTTTACTTGACTGAGAATGAATGAGTACAAAAGCATAGAGACGGAGGCGGAGAAAATGATTCATTCCAAATAATTGTGTTCCTCTCTTCTCGAATCAAGCTCGTGACGCAATCTAGGCTAACCTTATTTATAAATAGCAACACCGCCTCGTGTCAGATTTTTTCACCGGTATCTTTGACGCGTACTAGAAGTAAAATTTGCCAGATTAGCGTGACTAAGCCAAACGAGGCATAAAATTGACAGAGCGTATTCTTGTTTATCTTATTGCAGGGCACTATGTGGATGTTTCAGACTGTTCGTGATTATAATAGGGATATTAAACGTAAGTTCAATTTCGGCACTTCTACGATACATTATATTATGAAGTGGTCAGCTTGGAAAATGAAGTAAATCTATACAGACTCTTATTTTTTTTCACTCTCTTTACCTAGATTTCGTTGGCACAATTTCTTGCATAAAACCAAGGAATTAAAAAAAAAATAGCATTTTGAAAGACGCCTTTGACACATTAGAACTAAATCTACGCCTGTATCTCTGCCACTGATTTTACGACGCCGTAATGCGCACTATTGATGCCGGAAAATCTGGCAAGCAAAAGCAGGCTTTCCATTTACGGAGCATCATGGCTGAACGTGAAACGGATCAAGTGAGAAATTTAGCGTTAATTGTCATTGGATTTCGGAATAGTATTCGATTGTGTTATCCCATTACACGCTGTGTGTTATGTAGCTTGACTAAGAATCTCATAGTTCCTAAGCAGCTTTATGTGTACTGACTGACCAATATGCGGAATGCAGTTTCGATTCACAGGGGCGAACGCGGGCAACCAGCTGACATGACATGTCATTTGATTGTTGTCGTACCAGCTGATACTGGCTTTATGTAGAAATTAAATCATCATACAACGATGAATGGTCATTTGTGGCGTATAAGATCACAACAATGTCTATGATCACTTCTAAGTTCGCGTCAGAGAAGTTGTTTCTTTCCAGACTTTTCCAAATCGACCCTAGTGTATTAGCTGTCCTTACCAGCCCACCTGTGCACTTCAACCTGTCCCCACATAACTGCCTGCCCCTAACCAAACTCAGTAGTTACACCTAGCGGTATCTAAACCTTTAAAACTACCTAAGATTTGTCCCTAAGCCTAGGAGTAGGACTATATACCTCAGCATAGTCCTACGATTTTGCCACTTTCTAAAACTTTCTTACCACTTTTAAACTAAACAGTCTGCAAATTTCTGCCTCCTCAAGTGACAGCACCGATTCGGTGGCTAGTCTTATAACTATAAGTCTGTATTTTTATCATAGTGCTGCTGTCCCAACAGATAGCCCATATTACTATGTAACAGCAGAGCTTACTTTGTTTTGTCTCCCCTTGCGCATAGACCAGGCCTACAATTATAACTTTTTTTTTATACCGGGACTCGGGACCACTAAACTAAATCAGTAATCTCTAGACCTCTAGTAGATTAGATGGCTGTCTCGAAGGACAGCACCGCAATGATAATGATACAGTTCATTTAGTCATAGATAGGTCATGGACTAGATCGATATTTCGACTAAATCAGTGCTATTACTATTAGAGAAAGCCGATTAGACATTTAAGAACTTTCCAGTTTAGTTCTGCTGACAGGTTAAATGGCAAAATTTAGATGGTTGACCTGGACATGTTTGAACTAGGTTATTTTCATGAGTAGGATCTCAGTGTGGGGTATTTAAAGTCTCAGTTTGTGAATTTCTTCATTCCAGCGCATTGCAATCATCAGACCAAGTGAGGATGAAGAAAGAGAAGATGAAGACAATCCTCTTGGAGATCCCGACATGGTCATCAAGCACCCGTTGCAGAATTCCTGGGCCATGTGGTTTTTCAAGAATGATAAATCACGAGACTGGAAGGACAATCTGCGGGTTATAACTACATTTGACACAGTTGAAGACTTTTGGGGGTAATGCATTGCCTTTAATCTTGGTGCATTTAGATGTAAATCTTGTAAATTGTTATACCGGTAGTTCATAACGACTTCAGTTTCTAAAGATCCAAAGTCACTCACTCTCACAGTCATAAAGCTAAGTGATGTTAAACGTGTTGGAAAGATACTGAGCAAACAAGGCACATGTTTAGTTTAAGCCATTATACTTACCTTTGTATGCAGTGTTCATTTAAGTTTTGTTTGAGCTTTCATAAACTTGGAAGAATGGGTTAATAAATGCAGTGTCATTGCCAAAATGCAAAAGCTCTCTGTAGAGCTGGTGAAAGGTTGTTTTATTTTTTCTTTGTTTACTCTCAGATTTTAGAGAAATCATCTAAAGAATTTTTGTATGATTTCCATTTCATTACCTTCACAATGCAATTTAAGAACCATACTGGGAATGACTTAGATAAGAATGACTGTTATCAAAACGTTGTTCTCTAAACTGAAAGTTCTGCCAGAATGGATGTTAATTAACCACTGTTCTTGTTCTTTTTACAGCCTGTATAACCACACACTTCCAGCCAGTAAACTTCAGACAGGATGTGATTACAGTGTTTTCAAGGTACATTCCCATCACATCTTATTGCTCTTTCTTTCTCTTTAAGTAGGCCAATCCACTTAAACAGATGTAATAATATCATGTAAAGTATTACAGACCAGATGCTAGTATGATTTGCAGTGTGGAGTGAAAGTTGGTAGTACAGTCCATTGTGTGGATTTGCATCTGATCAAGGAGTACATTTTGTTCTAATGCAGGCTGGAATTCAGCCCATGTGGGAAGATGCACAGAATAAGAAAGGCGGTCGCTGGTTGATCAACCTGAACAAAACACAACGCCAGACACATTTAGATGATTTTTGGCTAGAGACGGTAAGTTAACGTATTTCCTGGGTGGGAGCTGATGGTACACCCAGTTGGGAAGAGTAGGTTGAGAAATTAATCATGATGATGACATCAGATGTACATTAATTTGTAAATTCCTTTAGCATAATTATTGTAGCCTGTGCTAAAGTGCATTCAGATGGGCTAAATTAAAGTAGAACCTCTCAAACTCGGACCTCTCAAACTCAAATTCCAAAAGACTAGTCCATGATTTTGAGTTTCTAAGTATATCTTCCTTTCATTTAATCTGCATGAAAATTCCAAGCTTAAATTTTTTAACGTCGAGAACTCTGCAAGGAAGCTAACCAATTAGTCAAAAGAATCCACTGTTAACTGTAATTGTGCTGTTTTGGTACTTCACAAATGAATGGATCATGATTTGTATGTAAATATTTGCATTGGCTCCAAACCCTCCTCCCCCATACCAAGCATATATCTCTTCCTGTATCTCTTCCCTTATTGTGGCACTTGAATGCTCAAAATTATGGTGGTACCCTAGGCATGTGCAAATTGTGACTTACTTTCACAGTTGGCCATCTTATGTTGCGTAGCTTAGAGATGCTGAGTGTAGCAGAAACTGTACCAGGGATGCCACATTTCCGAGAATTCTCGGAAATCCGAGAATATCTGTGGCTCCGAGAAGGCCATCCAAGGTCCTTCCGAGAACCCGTGACGACTCTTGGAAGAAGTAAATTCCCGAGATCTGAATTTTTATAGGAAGATCAGCTAGACAGATTAAAAGCAATGAAAGGTCACTTCCGGCCTCAGTAAACGCGTTTCGTAAATTCCGAACTGTTGTGGAAGCAGTTATTTTGGACATCCTAGTACTATCTAGGGGATTTCCAAATGAAACTTTCAATTATCAAGCACGTCGAGAAATAAGATTATGAAGCAGCCTGTCTTAGCCTTCGTGTTTACAATCAATTTCTGATACTGACGGAGAACGTGTTTGAATGACTAATTAGAAGAATCAAACCATATGATGGGTTTTATTCAAACAGCCATATCAGCTGCATGATCCATGATAATTAGGGATTGGCAAGTCTGCTTTCGATGTCTCTACTGTATAATAACGTAGTAAATTTATGCGTCTTCAATTTTTAAAGTCTTTACTGTCTAAGATAGGTTTACTTAGGGATCAGACATGATTTGGCTCTTTAGAAGTTTCAGAATAGAGATACCAAGTCCACATGATTTTCCGCGAAGCCGCAAAAGTTTGAGAGAATTTTACGAAAAATGAGTGGCATCCCTGTGCACTGTTTACCCTTAGACTTTCAATGTCAGGCTCGCAGCTTTTTGACCAAAAGTCTAATGATGTGAAACCAGAAGAAACCTGAGCGTAATTGAACAAATCTTGAAAAAAAAGATGATAAATTAAATAAGCGATTTAATTGCTTAAATAACATAAATTGTTGAAGTTAGCTTTAATTAAACTGGGTTGTTGTTTTTTTTTTGTCAACACATATATGTTTACCTATTGTTGCAAGCCTCACAAAACCTATTTGTTGAACGGCTGTTGTACTAGTGGTTTCCCAAGATTGGACTCATCGATTATGTCATGCGACTCATATCATGAGACTTCCATTAATTTGATGTGGGTCTTGTTGTCTATTTTATCAGCATTTTCTCATTGACACTTGATGTCATTGTTTCTGTGATTTTTGCAGCTTTTATGCTTAATTGGTGAAGGATTTGACGAGCATTCAGACGACATATGTGGGGCCACAGTCAACATTAGAACGAAGGGAGACAAACTTGGCCTGTGGACCAAGGATGCATCAAAAACCGAGGCTACAAAAAAGATTGGGTAGATTATTTTGCATTTTTGCCTTCAGAGGCAAGCCACTTAAGAATTTGTCTGACTGATATGATGTCTGTTTTTTTTTGTTTGACATATTATCTAGGTGGCTTTTAATTGTTAATAATTGTAGAGCTGCTTCCTTACTGTTCCTGACAGATGTTATACAAAGAGAGGATGGTGGTGATTGTTAGTGTCTGTCTAGACTTTTTAATGCAACTGCCAAATAGTATTTATAATGAGCATAATATAATAGCCTACATAAACATGTAACCCCAGTAGAGAGGGAACCACATAGCAAACTTGAAGCAGAGCAGTCAGTGTGTTCTTGGTGATCACTCAAAATGTACCTGGTGAGTGCTTAACAGCAGAATTCCAAGGAAATTTTAATCAGTACATTGATTTGAAACTCATTGTTCTCAGCAAAAGTGACAATTACCCATCAGTCATCACCGTCATCCATCATGAAAATGACTACCTGCTAATGTTCTAAAACTTGTAATGAAAAAAATGTCAGTATTTTATCCTGATAGCTTCTATTGCTTGGAACTGGAAACCAGAATTGTTTATTTCCCTTTGATGGCAGACCATCACTGGAGATCAGTATACACTAATAAATGAAGGCAAGGCACACAACACTTGATTTTGAAATTTCGTCCACAGTTCTGTGAGTTTCAGGTTAATAAATTGAAGACAGTGGAGTGCAAGTGATATAATTTTGTTTCATGACATCAGATCATATCCTGATGATTGCATTGGATACCGAAAATTGCTAATTAGCGGCTGTCTCAGCATATTTGCACAATATTTATTCCAATTTGTGAGATTGCATTACTTTTTTATGCATACAAATGTGCTGTTGGTAAAAGGTTATATGAAATTTTTACTTATAAACATGATTTGTAAAGCGGATATTTAGGCATTTTTACGGTGTTAAACTTATCAACTGCCACTATGCAAATCATCAGATGGAGGTCTCATGGGGATTGTTGGAGTAAGCTCAGGTTGTTTATGTTAATTGATTGGAGGGTGAGAAGTAGAATTTTAAAATTAAGAATTCTCATCCACAGAATGAAGTTGAAAGAATCACTGAACGTCCCATCAAAGATTGTCATTGGATTTCAGGTGAGAATCAATATTGTTACTGTATAAGTAAGAAATGTTTTGAGGCATTGGGGTAAAGACACAGCACACCTTTTGGTTTCTCTCTGTTATTTTGCCAGTCCTTAAAGTACGATCGCACTTTTGGTAATTACTGTTGGTATTTTGATGAATCTAAAGGAAAATGAGCAAAATGAATGGTACTTGCTGATAAGGAATTACTAATTACAGGGTTTAAACTTTTAAGATCAATTCTAATTGCTGATGCCTACCTACTGTTTGGAAACCTTTGCTGTATATTGCTGAGGCAACCATTATTCTAAGTATGGTACTCATGAGTGGTGTTTATGTTGGCTAGGTAACTTCCAAGAACAAAGCTTGTAAGAGAGTACCATAATTATATTTTGGCAGATCATGGAAAACAGGTGCAGGGTTATTAATGTTTCCCTATGAATAGTTTTTTTTCCTCATTTGAAATGCTTTGGGATGGGGAAGCCCCTCATGGATTTTACTTTTCTTCTGTGTCAGCCTTAATACTATAAACATAATTACTGGATTGCCACGGGCCTGGAAAATGTGGAAAAATCATTGACACTTGTTGTCCACATTACCATTTATAGTGAATATTTGATTGAGCAAAACTGACCAGCAGTCACAGAAAAAGCATGGGAAATTTCTGAAACGGGACTGGCACTTCCTACTTCCATTTGGAACTCCTCCCATGTGCCTCAACCAGAGTAAAAACCAGTGGAACACTTGAAACTTTTCATGAGAATAAAAATTGTTGTGAAGTGATTTTAATCACATCATTGTCATGGGTAGAAAGACCACCTGGAAGTATCACGGAAAATGTATGGAACAGAAATTTGCTTCCACCTTGTGATAACCCTGAATGTTTAATGGGGATAATGATGTGAAATGTGTGTTTATTTTATTTTTATTTGTTTTTCAGGCTCACTCAGACACAGCAGGCAAAGCAGGATCCACAGTGAAAAATCGTTTCACGGTATAACACAGGCCCATGTTGTAGATGTTGCCACTCTTTCTTTCCTCCTCTCCCCTCATCAAAGAACATTGCAGCACATCATCGCTTAGTTGACCAGGACCTAGGGGGCTCTGACAGATAGATGGACCACAATGCACATCGGTTAATGCTAGTGTCATACATGTGTAATGTTGCATTATTACTTGTACTATGTTAAGAGTGATGTTGCTACTCCTTTTCCTTTGGCTTGACACAAAATAACATAAGTAGTCAATGATCAATGTTTAGAATATTAAGTTCTGATTTTCTACTCTTCATTACATTTCTGTAGGCTAATGGTTTGAAGTTGTGCCTTGTTCATATGGGGAGTGTGTCTTGAAATATGAGAGACTATTGTCAGCAGTGTTAAGATGAATTGTTATTGCAGTATCTGTTCATCAAAATCCAATTCAGATTTTTTAGTGTTTGAACATACAGATAAAATATGTGTGTTTACATGTGCAGCTGATTTTAGTTGGGAACAATTTGACTTCACATAGCTAGCTTGAGTTTTTCTAAGCTGGTTATCTTTTAAGAAAGATAGGGCCCTGGTATAGAGTGTGAGATTGGCAGCGAACAGCATGGCTTAAAATCTTAACTTTTTTCTGACAAAAGGGGTTAGGTTGGTTTTATCCCACAAAATTTCTTTCTTCCACATTTGTGATCTGTATGTCGCAAATACATATCACAACAAAATGTTTTTGTGAAATTGCAAATGCCCTTCATACAGGAACATAAACTCAAATTATGTGGAAGCAAAGAGCTAATTAAAACAGAACCACTTGGTTTTGTCAGAAATAGTTTTGGCAAAGATGAACCCTAATGTTGGATGATGTTTATAAGTTTTGAAGTGACTTTTTTTTAGATATACAAAGACATTCATCAATGCACTATACTTCAAGAGCAAGATGATGTGAATTAACTTAATGTCATGTATCAGTTGTCCCACTTCGAGTCTAAAGCTATCATTTCACTTAAGGATTCTGAATGATGAAATGAATGTCCATAGGTTCTAATAGGATAAATTATTCGAAATATCCCAAGACATTTTCATTACTTGATGAGTCTTATGAAGGCAATTGTCATTTTTTTTAAATTTGGTTTTCTGCCAGCTGGACATATTTTCAGGGAATTGGTAACATAAAAAAATGGCATGTGTAGAAGTTATGAAAAGATGTATGCATGCGCGCACTGCTGACTCTGTTTAAACAGCAACTAGTAATGTTTTGTAAGTTGGAACATATTATGAGCTCCTCTAGTGGAAGAATTAAGATCTCTGGAGCAGTTGCCTCACTTTCCTTGTACCTGAGTTCCTCACACAGATAGTCATTAAAACTAGGCAATGTCAATGGGAATAAGCCTCCTATTATAACCTGTCAGATATGTGGCAGGAAGTTGCAGGTGTGGGGAGGCATTTTTAATCTCAGACGTGAGCCAGGGATTTGTTTTTTTATAATTTTTTTTTTGTCTTAAATTTTGAAAAATAAAAAATGGAGAAAAAACTGATCTGGTTTATATTATCATCTGGCATTTGCTTCACTGCAGTGCCAGATGATATAGTCAAGTCATTGTTCTTTCTTTCTGTTTTTTTCACTGGTGCTGCATGGAGATTAGATGGGAATTATTAGGGTGTATGATGATGACAAGGTGAACTGCAAATTGATGGACGATATTTCATATTAAACATGTCTTCTTGGACTCCTAGTTATGTTGTTATTATCTCCTGCATCAATACCTTTTTGAAATTTTTTTTACTGGGTTGTACTGCATGCATTATTTTTTGTCTTCACCCAGTATTGTTTGAATTCATCTGTATACAATATGTTTCATTGATAAGGGCATTTGCCTTTCAGAATGATAAACAATGGCATGGGGTGGTAATATTTATGTGTCTGGTAATAGTCTACAATAGTGGTGTTTTTTGTTTTTTTTTTTTAATTTCTATATGCATTTCACTATATCATTGGTTGTTGGGTAATAATTTCTGTTTTGAGTTTGTTTTGTGATTATACAGTTAGTATCATATAGGATTAAGGGTTCTAATTTCACCAATATTTTTCACCTACCATATCCTATTTTCATTTGAAGTTGCCTGAAAAGTGTGCCTGAATCGCCCAACCCCATGCTGTTGCCCTAGAATATTAAACATCATTAGTAGTGTTTAACCATGATGCATTCTGAAGGCAAAGTTCTGCCTCACTGTGTTGTAAGATTGCCTTGAGCACTATTATTTCTTATGTACTCAGTTTTATTTGAAATTGCAGATTGCTTAATTCTGGCATGTAGAATTTTAGATCATATCAAAATTGTAATGTTAATCTCTTATGTTAGCAGGAATCAATATCAAGGTTGCTCCAAATCTGGAAAATCTAAGGAAAAAAACCATTTGAAATTGCTGTTGGCATTTTCAGACCTGGAAAATACCTGAAACCAGCAGATACGGTCAGCTCTCATGGAAAACTAAAGAAAATATTTGGATTTGTGGCCATAATTTTGTTTGGGACTACTCTCTTATGCATTAACTGGAATTGAAACTTAAAAAAGACTTGCATAAATTTCATGGAACAAGAAGTTGTTACATGATGGTTTTAATTATGTTGTTATTTAAAAAAAAATTTTTTAGACCATCTAGAAACATGGAAAAGAAATTATCATTTGGTGGCAGCCCTGAATAATGATAGAACAGTTGTGCTTGAGATAATGCTGTTTTGTGGTCACCCATTGTCATGTACAATAATGAACCTAAGCCATGTAAGTGTTGTGATGCTGAAGTAAATGTGGCAACATTCTGTACTTTGCCCTTGGTCAAATGACAGAAGTGTAAATAGCCATCTGTGATGACCCGTATGATGTAAATATAGAGCAAATAATTGCGAATGCTTTGCCACTCACATTGAGGGCAGTGCAGCTGCACACAGATACACACTTATTCAGTAGAAGCACCCATGAGAAGCCATGATTCATGGAAAGACTCTTAGCTGCATAGCTTACAAAAGCAACTTAACACTCATCATGTTTAGCTCCATTTCTACCTTTGTTCTGGGAGGGACAGTCCAGGAAAGTACCACAGCTAAACATACCACAAATATTGCTGAATTTTTGAGTTGAGTTATCATCTCTGTGAAATCCGGAGTTAATGAAGTTTATTGTGACCCTGAAATGTTCTGAATCCTAATTTAACAATCAGAAAGTTTTGTCTACAGTTTCCAAAATCAAGACCTTTTGCCATATGTGATGGTTATTAACAAAAATATTGTCATTGTCTTTAGAAGAGTTAGATTGGTATGACTGTAACAAGAGATCATCCATTAAAGTAAAATGACAGCAAATGATTTTATCTGAAACAGGTGGCTTTTCACAGTATTACACAGATGTGCACGACTGTATGCGAAGTGAGACTGCCTGCCTCTGTTGTAGCTTGACCTGTAAATACATTGTACCATGTAGTGCTGGCAGGGACAGAGTGTATGCTTTCTTCCAAGATGTTGCATCCCATCTTTAGTCAGAGCCCCTGGGGAGGTCATTTTCATCATTTTCTTGAGTTGGAATTGTGCAGGAATTTGCTAATGGCTTAAATTGTTGTGACATTTCTACCACGAAGAATTTTCTTCAGTGAACCCCAAAAAATTTCTTGCAGTTTTGCGGGACCTCTTATGTGTATATATTATGAGGCAATTCTTATGGTTCTGTCTTCACAATCCTCATTCAAAGAAGCAAAGCCTATGACACAGGGTTGTGGAGACCATAAGACCGCCAGTCTTAGCTGCTTGCGGTAGTGGCTGAGCCCTGTAAATCTGAAATGTCAATAATTTGTAGTATTCTTCTATCAAACCAAACAAAACTGCAGTTTGATGACCATTAGTGTTTTGTATTACAGTTTCTGTCAGCTCCCAGGTAACTTTGATATGCATTATCTTCTTGAATGTCCAGTCTGATTTTTCACCTATAACAGCCCTATAGCTCCTCTCATGTGTAAAGTCATTCATAAACATTTATTTATAAGCTCTGTTTTCTGGTATGTTGCAGTCATGGCAAATTCCTCCACACTTTCAGTGTAAATCCTGAACTGCCACTACTGATAAGTGAGAGAGAAAGAAAGAAGTAAATGAAAACTGTTGATCTTGTTTTGTAAACAGAAGTGTAAAGAGTTGAGAAAAAGTGTACATAGTCCAGAAGTGAATTGTTTTCTGTGGTTTTCTCTGACTTGTTTTCTCAGGACTGAGAAATGTGGTGAAGTGCTGTTTTTTGGGAGAGGCGTTACTTTTCCCTTTGAAAACCTTCAAAATCTGTCTTCAAAAACAACAATAGTGAAATAAGGAAGTTTTACTTATCTGGTAGTGATAGTAAATTTCAGGCTACTAAAATGATTTTCAATTGGTTTCCTGCTGTTTGGGCACATGTTAGAAACTAATCATCTTGAAGGGTGTTTCCAGTAGACTTTTGATACACTCTTCACTTGAGAGCAATTTAACATCCTATATCTGGGACAAGGAGAAGTAGGAAGGAATTTAAAATTTGTTTTTATGTCAGGGAGGGTCTGGCTAATGAAAGTCCGTGATTCAAGTGTTTCCAGTGTGAGGTTTTGTGAATACATTAGTGGCTTAATTAATCAGGAAGGATTTTAGTTCCTTTTCTCCCCAATAATTTTGGTGCTCCATAGCTTTTAAAAGAATACCATAAGCTTGACATAATGATGGAGTGTTTCTTATTTTAATACCATATGAATAAAGACAATACCACATTGACTTTTTTTTTCTTAAGTTTAATTTGCTGAATAACACTTTTGCACTCTAATTTTCAAAGTTCAAACATTTTTTTCATTCTTAGTGTGTTTCATTTGCATTTAGAGTTAACAGAAAGTCTGTTCAATCCAAGCAGAGCATTGTTAAAGAGGAGAATATTAGTCTCTTATATTCACCAGGAACTGTTTGCTATTTCAGCCTCCAGTTGCGTTCAGTTGTGGATTTGTGAAAATGTTAATTCAAAAGGTGTATGCCCAGATGTAAGTTCTAATAAAGAAATTAATTTGCGTCAGTCATTGTTCTGTGCCATTGGTTTCATGTTTGTAATTTTGGTTTGTTTTATTGTATTTGTTCCAAATTTGTTCCGGGCACTGCAACACTTTGAACATAGTGAAGCATTTTAGTCCAACCACAATACTATACAGTCTTATGACCTTCAATCTGGTGCACTAAAAAAAAACATGCAGAAGTGGAGAGCGAGCGCACATAATCAGATGTTCACATGGGATAGAGTGAAAAGGAGAAGTGCTCAATTACGGGAGAAAAGCAAAGAGAATATGAAAAAAAAATGTGATGCGTTGGGTGCCACCGCTTTGCTGAAAGGGGTGAGTGCTGACGCAGAAGTGGCATTCCGGCATTCGTCGAGTCCCATTGCTTTGTCTCTTGAGCATTTCTCCTCTTTACTCACGATTTTGTTCTGAAAGAGCGCTCTTTTTCCGTACTTCACTAGATTTTGTCTACATTGAAGGAAAAAAAAAAACATGCATATATTCACTGTGGTCCCGAGTCCCTTATTTACAACATGTTTATCCAACTTTACTCACAGATCAAGATATAACACTCAAACATTCTATATAAACGAAATTGACAGAGCCCGAAACATTTCGTAATAAGCATACTTCGGTTTATTTAATGATAAGGAGAATTGAGGGTCACCCAACTCAGTCTAGTTGATAACAATAACATAGCAGCCAAGACCATGTTTGGCGGAGCCGCTTGTGCGGGGGTTGATTTCTTGCAAATGAGAAAGAGTATGGTTTAATCCGAATAAGAAAATGGTGCGGTAAGCCTCAGTGATTTAAATACATGTAGTTGGTTTTTTTTCTGTTTTTTTTAAAAAATATAATAATATACAGTATGCAGTAGTTGCACTGGTTAAAAAGGGCGATGAAATAAAAATGGATAAGAAAATAGAAGCACTTGTTAAATATTTGGTAATACCTATAATTTCGTTTTAAACGTTTTCGTAATAAAAATGTTACATTCCACTTCAATGGCATCTTTGCTTCAGATGGTACAACTTGCTAATAATCTGGTTCTTCCGGAAGTTTAGATATAATTCACTGCAAAAAAAAAAGTTTGGGCCCATTTCTATACTCAACCTACCTGTCTCCCGTTTCCTATCGCTATCCTGGCTGTGTTTCTGTAGATGGTGATTCAGAGGCACAAGAACAAAAGCAAAAAAAAAATTTGTAATTATGCAGAGGAAGAAACTTTGTTTGCCTGAGGTTGCCATGAAGGTTCGGTTGCCAGCGTCCACTTCTTGCGCACCGACTTTCACATCGTTTCAGAAGATTAGCTCTAGCCCAGATGCACCAAACCGCACTGCAACAGAGCACGCCTGCCCGCAGTGCACATTGCGTGACGGACCCTCTCCATGTTCAAAATGACAGCCACTTACATGACTGGTGCACAGGAGCGCTATCCTGCAAGTGCGAAAGTGATAAACATAGTCTTTGTCACTGTTAATAGATCAGCTTAAGACCCAACAAGCCGGTAGACATTTGTAGACACTGGGAGTGTCATACATCTGATCTGGATCACAGACTTATCTAGTCTAGAAGTGAGACAGGTAGATATCACAACCGGCAATCCTTTTTTAACCCTCTAGTGCCCAGCCCTATTTACAATGGCACAAAAAGTCCGAGCTCCAGCTTTTGGATCACTTCTGAATCCACTATGCTGGAACAAGCATCAAAATGATAATAATAATAATAATGCGATTTATAAGTCTCATATCCAGGCTAATGCCCGCTCATGCGACTTCACACTATTATGGTGGGGTGATGATATTGGTTTGCTTTTTCTTTGTTCCACGAAATGTATCAGATCTGATACGCTGGGCACTAGAGGGTTAAGATCTCTCACCACCATGCTAGAGAAATCATAACAGTGGGGGGAGTGGGAGGGAAAGGAGGAATTCTCACTGAGACTCACTCCTGATGATGCTGTCTGTCTGTCTGTTAGAATTAGAGACTCGCCTCACTGATGCCCCTGTCTCCTTTGGATTAGACTAGAGGTAGGGCTAGAAGTAGGGTCAGGGGTAGGGTTTGGGTTGTATTAGTTAGCATGAGTTCCGCTTAGGGTGTGAGCCTAAATGGGGATTCTCATTTGGGAATTTGGCAATATCTTAGGACGCTCTCATGTGTATCGGGTTACAATTAGGGACAGAGATCGTGAAGAGAACACTCATTTTGGAGAGTCCATAGATATTGTTCAGGCACAGCAAAGACGCTTCCAGATGTGATTCTCCTTCCTTAATTCTACCCTGGGAGGAATTTTTTAATGAGTTCATCCCTTCTACCTCTAATCTTATCCTTAATCTTCCTTAACCAATGAAGATCTCGAGAGAATCCTAACTATATATTGCAAGGAATTTTTCAAAATGGTCGTAGCTGATTCTCATATTTTAATGTTGAAAATCAGCCTCGTTACTACGTCGCTGCCTTCTTCCTTCCGCAAAACCATCGCCTTGGGGCTTTATCCTTTCCTCCTCCATCTTTCTTTTCTTCATATGGGAAGGAATTTCCATGCACCAAGGGAATCCCTGTCATTCACATTGACGTTCTACTGCAGGTCTAGACCCTGGTCTGTGTTCAGAGGTATGCAAACAACAGGCAACATGGAATGTGCTGCATGGAAGTATACAGCATAAACATGTTGTAGAGATAAGCTACTTCTGTGTTTTTGGCTTCATATAGTGCTGTTTGTGACACGTCGATGTCCTATGACAAGCCCCGCTGTACCGGTATTTCATACAGTTCCGCCAAAAGGGGAAGAGTAAAAGGGGAAAAGATTGAGGGAGGGGGGCAGAATACATTATAGGTTGTATAAAACCGTACAGTAAGTGATGGATGTCACAGAAACCAGCCATGGATGGTGCTAGAGGAGACTTGAAGTACAAACATAATACAGTATACATGCAATCAGTTCTTGTCGTTTCTACTAATGTAGCAAGCTCTGCATGAATTCTCATGAAAGCAGTGTTATATATATACATAATATACTGTAAACGGTAGAAATGTAAAAAAATTCCTTTAAAATGTTCAAGGAGCTTACTGACTAATAAATAATTTGCATGGAGGCGGAAACCCGCAGGAGAAAACGCAAGCGCTTTTATTTCTAGTTAGGACCTACTACCTTTCCTTATTTGGACATTATCGATTATAATGGGTTATGTTTGTCTCTCAGTACGAGGCAGGGTTGCCATCATGCAGGGCTCGAGGAAATTAGATTCTCCTGAAAAGTATCTCCGACTTTTCGCAAAAAATTATACCCTGGCGAAACACACACACACACAGACTCTGTGTGTGTGTGTGTGTTT
>JAWQUT010000024.1:2084870-2097009 GCA_033807755.1 Ellobium chinense
AGAGAGAGAGAGAGAGAGAGAGAGAGAGAGAGAGAGAGAGAGGGATCAAGCAAATTTGTAAAAAATTCCGAAGATAACACCACTTAGCACTTAGGGGTTTTCAAAGACAGTTTTTGTAGTTCATTACATGGCACTTGTATTGACGTAGGAATATTAATGCAGATGAAAACGAAGCGAGAACAATGGCTCAGCAGCAAAAACATCTGCACAATAGGTGATTATCATTATGTCAAGGGTAATAAAGTTGTGTTGTCCGAAAAAACAAGAAACTCAGTGCAAATGTCGATCCATGAAAAACGTTTCCTGTAATTATGGACAACTATGAATGAATCTAGCTGTTGTCATGACATTTCTTCATAAAACAAAAACCATTTTCCATGGCGATGTATAGAGCTATAAATGAGTTCTTGCGCATTATCGACGGGATCTCTTAACATCATAAGAATTACATTTACTCTGCATGTTGAACGCTACTCAATTTGCTGTAGCACCGATGCACTAATGTAATCCTTACGACGGTAAGAGGTCCCATCGTTAATGCGCAAGCTCTCAATTATTCCGCACAAAAAAAAAATGAGGTTTTGCAAACATCGAGATCGCACGCTATCATGGTCCTTAACATTCACAAGTCACGTTAGTGCGTGCCTCTCTATCCAAGATGACCCTTTGATTTGTCTTCTCAAACAAAAGCCTCGCTCATTTATAACCCATAATACGATATTTTAAAGACACATTACTGAAGAACAGCCTAGCTTATCAGTAAAACGATGTTTTTATTCCTTTTAACTGGAATGACATACTACTACAAAGTAAGTGCTGATTGCCAATAAAGTCTTCTCCATTTAATCACAATATACTTAATTGTAATAATAGAGAACAGAATGCAGTTTTTATATTAATCAAATTCTATGAATAATCGAAACTTCTTTAAATCGCAGCTTTTTTTCATGATTCAGATTAGCTGTCCTTAAAAGTTAAATGCTTAAGCGAAGTCACCACTAGGACCCTGTCTTAGACAGAAAGAGAACCACTGAATCAGCGACAACAAAAGCAGCGTCAATCCCATACAAAGCAGCTCAAAGATTCCCAAAGTTTTTTGCTTCGATCGAAGATTTAAATAAGATCGTAACGGGTTGTCAGCTACAGTTTATGTCAGTCAGCTCGTGTATAAAATACAGGAACAGCAAGAAGGGGGGGGNGGGGGGGGGGGGGGAGGAGGAGGGATGCAAGCAGAGCAAGAACAATGGCACAAATTTAAAAAGCCTCTTCACAGTAAGCGAGAATAATGAAAGCTCATAAAGATGTGACAGTTTATGTTTTAATAGCTCAGTCAACCCCTATTTCATAGCACTAAGCTTGATCGCATTTTCTCTGTAATTGCGTTTCTTGGAAAACATTTCTCAAATAAAAAAAACAACTTAAAAACAGATCAGCTTTTGGCACCTTTCGTTTGATCGCAGTTTTGTACGCTTGTGTGGTGTTGCGAAAAAGAAGAATTTGCTGTGTTTTATCTGGAAGAAAACTCCTTACTATTGTTTTTGAAAAAGGGCTGAAACACAGTCACAGCACAACAAACAGATTCTAAATCTGATTTATCGTTATCGCCGTGTAACTTTTCCAATTTTTATGACTGTTTGTGGACCAGTGCAATTTGTTATTACTGGGAATTTATGAGTAATACCCTTTGACTTCTCCTATCCCTTTCCTTTCTCTCCCCCTCTCCGGAACATCCCAGTTGTTAATGAGTTTTGTTGGTATTGATCAGAAAACGATCCATTTTCAGAGTAATTTTCTTTCACGCAAACCCTCTAGGCTCCTAGTGGTGCTCAAAATAACATTAAATTGGAGTAATTTGAGATTAACACTAATTATCCTCCCTCCCCTTTGGGCTACGAGGAAAGGATACAAGCTCACACCACCAACGGGTGACAGACACTATCAGCATCTTGAAGATGTTTGGTACAGCGTTCTGAAGACCAATGGGCGTGTCCCGAGTGTGTAGAATCGGTTCTGCAAACCATTAACTAGTATCCCTAAGGGAAAAAAAAGGCTACTAACTGGCGTCATGCTAATGTTGTTTGATTGATAACGAAAAAAGATTTTCTACTAAAACTCTTTGTTTCAAGAGATCGTTTTTCTTTCATGACCTCACACTAATGTGGTGTTTATTTTACGTATTGTGTAAGAGGTTTACGATAAAACATCTTTCCGGCAAAGTTACAGCCGGCAGCCGTACTGGACAGTCACTTCAACATTGCTCTTAACAACAAAACTCCTTTATTTCCATTCTTTCATTGTGCCGAGAGAAGGTATTGCAGTTTTTACATGCTGATGCATGATAAACCAGACAGTATAGTGTCGGCTGGCCTAAATCTCAACTTTGAAGATTGAATATAATACACATTTCTCTCCATCTTCATCGTCCACTTGTTATGGGTTTTGTTTGTTTTCTGCTGAATGTTGTGTACTGTGTGACCCAGAATAGTTGTGAATGATCAGATGTGCATGAATGTGACTAGATCGAAATGAGTGGATCTGGCATTCATATTTGTACACCAGCACCGCAGCTTTAAAACATTTTCACCAGATGATCCTACTCTATTTTCCATTTTACATAAGTTTCTGGAGAGAGGGGACGGGGACGGAGAGAAGAAGGGCGGTCAAGGCGGGCCTTCCTCCATAAACTGTTTCACAAAAGTGTAATTTGAAGCGAAAATGATAAGTGAAAAGAGCATTATTGTGCACTCGCGCAAGGGTGACCAAGAATTTAATGTGGAGCAGGCACCGAATGTACACACACTTTACAGGAGAAAACTGAATTTATGCCTGATTTAGAGTCTCAGCTAGGGACGATCACATGAGCCGTCACAAACACATCACAGTCTGCCCTGCATCTCTTCAAATATTCATGTGGTCATACATTTCCACAATGCATCAAACCAATGAGAGTGGGTGGCAACGAGAACAACAGTGAATATACCGATACCGTAATACAAAGGTCACTTCCGGAGTGGGGACGCAGGGAACGATATCTTTTTATCCGACATTTGGACATCATCAAATATTAAAGCACGCAACAAAGACAAAATAATAATAATAATAATAGAACATTTTTATAACGCCAACTCTCCACAGTGTGGGCCCTAGGCAGAGAGGATCTAATCTGTAAATGGTACACGGTCTTGTGCAAGCCATTCACACAATATGTTTTGCAATATTCAAAATGAGGCATACATCATTTTTTGACAATATCAAGTTATTGACACCCCGTAAAGGCTTACTTGATGTACTTTCATTTGGGGCCAAAAACAAAATGAATTGGCATTATTATGGCCTGAGATATAGTTGTTTGAAGTGGCAGGGGATCACCTCTGGGCAATGGCCAAAATTACGAGAAAATTGTGTTTAAAGAACAGAACAAGTTTACAATACAAAGCATTAAATTTTGTAACCCTGCTCTCAAAGACTCCAAGCCCATCCACAAATAATTGTCCTTTGCCCATACATTTTTTTTGAGCAGAGATTAATTTACTTCCAATATCTGCAGTCAACAAAAATGCCATAAAACAGACCATATTTGCCAGCCACATTCTCTCATAGTAACAATTACTGAAATTGTTGCTTGCAATGCTCGGAGGTCTGCACACACATAATAACCGAGAGTGAGCCATGACACGGTTTTCCATCCTTGCTCAGGTAAGAACATAGGAAGAAGGACGTGGCCGAAATTTTCACGAGGAGAGTGACCCTTCCTCAACCCTTCCCCTCTTTCCAACAAATAGTAACCGTCGACAGTCAATCAGTTAGTGAGTCAGGCAGTCAGGCAGGCAGGCAGGCAGGCAGGCAGGCAGGCAGGCAGGCAGGCAGGCAGGCAGACAGTCAGCCAGCCTCATTCATTGTTTCATTTCTTATATTGCCGAGGCATCCCCTTAGAACTGCTTGGAGCTTCGAGTGGAAGCCACGGTCACACTTGGGCAAGTTCACCAAAATAGGCAGTTCAGATCAAGTTCGTTTCACCAAGAGAAAAATCGCTAAAATCAAGTTTAAATCAGTTCCATGAAAACTGAGTAGTTTTCAGATCAGATGAATTCCTGTTGGTTTTTAAAATTAGCGTTCGGTTCTGATATTTTAGTACATGTGAACTGAACTGAAATTTAGGTAGCAATGTCTACAGTTCAGTTCCAGTATAGTACGTCCAAAACAGTTACTAAGCTCAGCTCAAGTTCATATGAACTGAATTTAAGCTCACGAACTACGTTCATATGATCTCAGCTCTGGTACGACCCTGTTACGGTCTGAAAACAAATTTTGATTATTTCTGTGTGGAAAGAAGGGTTTGAGGGGTCAGCAGGGATAAATGATAATCACTGTCTCAAATTTCAGTTCTCATGAAATACTACAAGGTATCTGACTTATGATCGGGCATTCGATCAACGGTCAAGCTAACATTAACCATTGTTGTTGAGTGTTATCGTTGATGGTTGCTAATGGATTTAAGTTGCAGTAGATGAAATCTTCCGCATATCCAAAGGCCTTCCTTGCAATTTAAACACACACACACACACACACACACACACACACACACACACACACACACACACACACACACACACACACACACACACACACACNGGACGGGGAAAACCCATGGCGCGCTTAACTTTAAGTACTTCAAAGTTTGTTTACACGTTGAGTAGGTTAATGTGTGTAACAGCAGGGAGGAGCCACTGATAAGAAGATTTTTTTTGATATGGCTCATCACTACTCTACGTCTTGCAAAGAGACTGCAAGATAATGGCATGTCTGTGTTGTGATGATGAATGACGTCAGCTCGCTTCAGTGACGGGTGGAATGGAATGAAATGCGTCTCTTCAGTGTCTTTCGATAAGAGGACTTATCTTTGCAAAAACTACTTTTGGGAAACTGACTGGTTTTGTTTGAATATATAGCTCTTTGTTTCAACAAATCCTCGACTAATTTCTGTAAATATATCAAGGGCATTCGCAGTGCCGCCAAAAAAAAAAAAGTACTTCGTTGGAAGGTCAGTATTGACTCCTACACCATGATAAAAATAAATGCAAAAACGCAGTTTTGTCGGCAAAACCAGCGTAAATCTTTCTGTAAAAAGACTTTAAATCAGACATGTTTCACAAAAATTGTGGATGGTATGCTAAATGCTGCTAGATATACATAGATCCATATTGAAATAATATAAAATCATTACTTGTAACATAGCTGACAGATCGGCGGCAAGGAACATGAAGTTTAAATAATCATGATAGACCACAGGGACCTAGGGCAAATCACACGAAATCAACAGCTAGAGCATGTGGTATCAACTGAAAAAACTACACGATAAATGAAGAGGAGGAGGACAAGCTCACAGAGAGAAAAGTCTGGATGGATTATAAGCAAGTTGGATGGGTACACAGAACATGGGAGAGATATAGAGGTGGACAGCTGACAGTGACAGACGACAGACAGAAATGAAGATCCATATCGTTTACACCGGTCGCGGTCGGCATGGTACCTAGAAGAAGCAGACTACCGGTACTGTCAGGTTCTACTTAATTAATTCGAGTTAATGTGATTGTAATGATTTACATCGGAAGACTGTAAGTGGTCTTAGTGAAGGTCAGTTTGTGGAACTAATGACGTCAGCTTTGTTGTCCTCGCACTGAGTACCAATGTGAGAATGCGCGCTGTGACAGTTCTTCGTAACCGTGGGAGCATTGGCTAAAAATAGCAAGAAGACTATTCCGCCACGCGCCTCCTCACAATGCGAGCGAATGTGCTCACAGTGTGAGCGAATGTGTTTGACGGAGAGTAATTTACAAGCAGGCGGGTTGCCTGGGTAGCGAAGGAAGGAGTTTGATGAGATTAAGAAGAACAGCACGGCACGACGAAGAAAGGAGCGGCTTAAGAAAAGAGAACAGATGAGTAACAGTGTGGAAAGAGAGAACTCTCTGTGTGGTATAATAGCGGCATCAGTGTGTTGGATCAACCGCACGTACGTTTGGTGCGTTGTGTTGATTATGATGTAAACTCTTTGTTTCGAAATTTTCTTAAAGTAGGAGTTTGAAAATTGAAATTGATCCTGTATTAAAGACAAGAGATTGGTTATCCGTTCACCATGTCGTAACAAGGATGATAGAAGGACAAGACAGTTCTGGCGCGGTCCTGGCCTACGTCTCTTAGGTATGTTAAGTCGTTAATGTGATGTGACGTCATGTCGTGCGTGTTGTCGAAATAATCTAAGAACAAGACCGATTTGGTGGCTAATCTATGACTAAACTTACTGTACCGCTGTGCGAGCCGTCCTGTCTCTAGAGATAGCCACTTTGTCTAATGTGCAAATCACTGTCTGTAACAACCAGATGTTTGATGTGCCCTTAGTTTTTTAATATTCACTAAATGTCTGTGACGCCATGCCATGTTGTCGGAGTCATCTAAGAACCGGACCGACTTGGTAGCTAATCTATGACTAAATGTAACTGTAGTGCTACACGAGCCGTCCTGTCCCTAGAAATAGCCACGTTGTCTATAGTACAAATCACTGTCTGTAACAACCAGTCATTTACGTGCCTTTTTGTTTTTAATATTCACTAGATGTCTGTGACGTCATATCATGTTCTGGGAATAATCTAGGAATAGCTCTGACTTGATGGCTCATCTATGACTACATGAGGTGGTCCTATTCCCAGAAATAGCCACACGGTCTAACATGCACTCAATGTCTGTAGTAACTAGATGTCTAAATGCTAATTTTTTTTTTTTAGACATTCACTAAGTGTCTCTTTGTTTTTTGGGTTCTTTTTAGACATTCACTAAGTGTCTCTTCGTTGTTGTTTTTTTTTTTTTTTTTAGTNTTTTTTTTTTTTTGAGACATTCATTAAGTCTCTCTTTTTTTTTTTTTTTTAAGACATTCACTAAGTGTCTCTTTGGTTTTTCTTGTTAGAGAAGATGTGGGGAGAAATGGGGTCTCAACACCCGGCGCCTACTCAGTAAAAGGTTCAGACAAGATATTTACTTTTTGTGTGATTTTGACTTGCAGTTTTATAACTCAACTAGTCTAGGTTTTCTTTAGAACGTACTTCTTGAACTTTGCTAATATTGGCGTTAGTAAAATTGACAGACTTGATGACCACTACAGCGCTGTGACCAGTACCTATTCTGAACTCTTAAATCAAACTTCTCATCTTAGTAATCAATTCAGTTCGATTTATTAGCTATTATATTATTGCACATGTACATGAGAGCCAACAATACAGCAAATGCAAAACATATAATGCATAATTTATGAGATTAGGTTACATGAATACAGGCAAATAAGTTGACAATTATAATAACGTACTTCACACTATAGAGTGGTGGTGGGCCGAGAACACAGAACTTACAGAAATTTCCATGAGGTTGGGTAAATAACAGAATCCTTACATTCGTATATTCTCATGATCATCCTAATAATTTCCACTACTTTCTTTCTTTTCCAGTACATATAATGGTCCTTAAATTTCCTTTGAGAAATTTCAATGACAATATCCTTTCATTCTGACATTCTGAGTAATCATCCAAATAAAGTGCATAATTTCCACTACTTCGTTTCCTCCAGTATAAAAGGTCCTTACATTACCTTAACTATGACATACTCTCTTTCTCTCCCTCTCTCTCTCTCTCTCTCTCTCTCTCTCTCTCCTCCCTCCCCCCCCCCTCTCNTTCCTTTCGGGTAACACAATCATATATATTGCTTCAACAGAATTCATCAATTTTAACCTGGGAAGCCGGTGTGATGTGGGTCCAAGGGGAATGTAGGCGGTGCTGAGGCTCCGAAGTCAATGGCTGCAGCTCGAGCAGAAAAGAAATGAATGAAAAATGTTGAAATGAAAGGGATGGGCGGATGGTGTACATGTGCACATGTTCATATGCACTTCAAGAAGCTAAAAAAAACAAAACCAGAAAGAAAGATGGGAAAACGAGACCTGTAAAGTTCGGACCACGCGCAAACACAAGACTTTAATCTAGTCCCCTAGGCACTTTATAGATTATCGGAAGTGCACCCGCATCCATCTCCAATTAAACATTGCTGAACAACGTCTGCCGGTCTGCTCTGCATTATGTCTCTCTCTCTCTCTCTCTCTCTCTCTCTCTCTCTCTCTCTCTCTCTCTCTCTCTCTCTCTCTCTCTCTCTCTCTCTCTCTCACTCTAATTTGGGAATACTTGTTTGTCTTTGATGTACGATAGTATGTGGGATAGGTTTGTATCTTTTTGTGACTTCAAACTGTCAGCCTTGGATGGTCGCTGTCTTTTCGCGTATGTGTGTTTCTCTGCATACCTGGTTGATCTGCTCGTCTCGCCCAATTAACTGTCTGCATGTCTGAAAAACTCTCCCTTTCTTCTTCTCTTTCTCCTTCTCTCTTTTTTTGTCTTTCTGCCTGCCTGGTCGTGTGCCAGTTTGGTCTGCCTACCTGTCTGTCTGTCTGCCAATCCGCCAGTCTACCTGACGGCTGCCATCCCCTCCATCTCTCCCTGTGTCTGTCTCTCTGTCTGTCTGTCTGCCTGCCTGCTTGTCTGTCTGTCTGCCTGTCTGTCTGTCCACCCGTCTTCCGTCTGTCTTCCCCCGTTCCACAATGGATGCTTATGACTTTGACTCTCTTTAAGTATAAAATTCGAAAATTCAGATTTGGGATTTTTTCCCTGATGACATTACAGGAATTCAAACGAATGAGCACCAAAACTTAACGCCCTTAAGGGATTATGAAGAATTTGGCCTCTTCACTCGAATGAAATAGTTGTAGGCAGTAGTATTTTACTCCAGACTGCAATTTCGGGAGATGAGACGGTAAAAGCCTACATGGACGATATTATGCACTTTTGTCTACCTGCCTGAAAGCGTGCCTTCGTACATGTATCTATATATACCTGTTACTGAATTTTTGTATCAGCGCGATTGCTTGTTTGTGTGTGTTGTGGTATGTGGGTGTTATGTGTGTGTGTCTGGGGTAGGGTGTGTGTGTGTGTGTGTGTGTGTGTGTGTGTGTGTGTGTGTGTGTATTTTCGTGTGTGTGTTTGTGTGTGTGTGTGTGTGTGTGTGTGTATGTGTGTGTGTGTGTGTGTGTGTGTGTGTGTGTGTATGTGTTTGTGTGTGTGTGTGTGTGTCTACCTCACCTCCCATCCGTCTGTACTCTCCATCCCGCCCCTATCTCCCATACACACAGGAATTGTCTGATCATATTTCTCATGCAAGTCTGAGGAACAAAAGAAACTGAGCCTTTCTCTCATTCCGTCGCGGCGCCTACTCACTTTCTTCTATACACGCGAGAAGCTACCAGTATAACAGCATTCTCATCTCTCACTATTAGTGTTACCATAACGATACAGAGGTTACGTATTCCTCTGGGCTATTCTGAGGACCTTTTATGGATTCTCTCTCCTCCCATTATGACCATGGTGTGTTTGCTAAGGTCTCCGTGTGTTTTGTTTTGAGATAGTTTTGTATAATGCTTCAGAAATTTGCGGGTCAGCGATACTTCTTTGCTCGTGGTGTTGAAGGGGAATATGGGGGNNNNGGGGGGGGGGGTGGTGGAGGTCGCCATCCCAAGAGAAAAAAAAAAGCAGTCATTCTGCCGTTGACTCATCGAAATATTTTGGAAAGTGAAGCGTCATCTTGACCTTTTTTCAAACAAAGAAAGCTAATGCATTAATGCAGAGATGCTCATTTGCTTTTCCTCGGGCCAAAAAACATGGCTCTTTACGAGTGCAAAACAGAGCCGGCTAGGCTATTGTAGACAATCATAATATAATGAAATGTGTAGGTGGATGGCAAACAGACAGAAATGGGAGTTCCATGATCACCTACGCCAGTCATCATGGTGCTTGAAGATAGTTATTGAGATACTGTAGTTCAGTAGCATGGGCTGCAGTCAACTCCGCTTAACCTTCTAGTGCTCAGTCCTATTTATAATGGCACAAAAATTCTGAGCTCCGGTTTTTTGGATCACTTTTGGGTTCATTATGCCTGGAACAAACATCAAAATGATCCTAGTTTGCTTTTTCTTTGTTTCACGAAATGTATCAGATTTGATACACTGGATATTAGATGGTTAATCACAGCTCCTCAGGAGCACATAAAAAAAGAATGTGATTTCAAGGAGTTATAATTTTCCATTGATTTTTATATAGAAATATAGCATTCTGTTATATCGAAAATATTCTGATATAAGCGGGAGTTGCGATTATCCGGATGCCCGTTAAGGGGACGTGCGGCAGAACGAGGTCATTTTCATTAATACAGGGAAGTTTGTCATTTTGGGGTGAAAAATGGGTCAGATAGGGCCAGGATGGAAGATAACCGGGGGTGTTTTGCCCTCTCCTCACTCCGTTGCTATGGAAACGCCACTTGTTTGGCCGCCATATTGGAAAATATGCATAACTTTGAACCGTTCGATCTGGAGAACAACAAATGGTAGGATGTTGTTTTTTTTTTTCATTTGAAAGATCACTTTATTTAAAATAGAATGTCACGGGCTTTTTTTGATTTTTTAGATAGTTTTTTTTAAATAATTTTTTAAAAATTGTTATGAAAAAACATTGAAAATTTTGAGAATTTTCAACTTTAAAAATTCATAAAAAATAAAAAACAAAAGATATCAAAAAAAAACCCGTGACATTCTCAAAACAGGGGTTTGGAGAGTTGTTATGCAAAATTTTATGTAAATTGGACCAGAAAAAAGTCAGATCGAAGGGATAGAGTGACGAAAACTGTGATTTTGAGATAATTGACGATAAAGATTACCCGACATATGCATTTGAGAAAGGGTGATCATTTCCTTTTGCATCAAAATACACTTTTTGAGACAGGTATCCTGAAAATAACCTCAGGATTCGACAAAGGAGATGTCCCTGTTTAAGAAACTGCCTTAAACTCATTTTACACAATTTTACCCAATTTTACCCCTACAGGGTGCCGCACTTGCCCTTAAGCGAACTCCATTTTGAAGCATACAGTTTATGTATAAGACATGGCCTCTTATAAGATCACTAATTTCAAAACTGTCCAGCCTACTGAAAAGTTTGGGTATCTCTATATTTTTAGAATTGATTCTGCCCATGAAAACTATTAATTAAAGAGGCCTTCGCTTGCGATAATCAACTTGGCCATGTAGAAGAATATACCGTAAAGCTGTGTGTCCTGTAAAATCAGTGCACGACGCGATCTGCATGACTCTTTCAGAGCGTTCCGGAAGCTGGGGGTTAAATTAGGATAAAATGGCAACTTGGAACAATCCGGCAACATTGATTGGTGAATTGAATGTTGAAAAAAAAACAACCAACTTATTGCTGTGGCTGTGGTTAAGGGAGCCTCGGCCTTGCTTGTTTATGCATTCTTTCTTTTCATGTTCCAGCTTCTTTTGATAATGATTACAATTAATTTCCTTTGTATTTCTGCCCATCCTCTTAAGAACACTCTATTCCTTCCTCACCTCCCACACAGTAGTTCTAATAGACGTCTTCAGCACTGTAAACTGGATTTCTCCCTTACCTCCCTCACACCATCCTTAAATCTTTCGTTGCTCAGCAGTGAAATGAGTCAAGATTAGTTTACAAAGATATAAAGAGGCTCAGGAGAGAGAGAGAGAGAGAGAGAGAGAGAGAGAGAGAGAGAGAGAGAAGAGAGAGAGAGAGAGAGAGAGAGAGAGAGAGAGAGAGAGAGTCTCTTGCGAAAGTGGAGCATTTATTATAGAAAACAAAAAACGTGAGATTGTGTGAAAGCATAACATTTTGTGAAGGGAAATTAAAACATGTCAGCTCCGTCTCGAAGTTAAGAGAAAAATACAAGATAATAATGATTTAAAACATGATAATCTGTGGAGCCATAAAATTTTGTGAAGAGAATAAAAACATGCGCAGCCCCGTCCCGAATTTCGGAAGATATTTTTTTCTGTCATGATGTTCTCATCCTCATGGCTCACCAGGGGGGTTCACAATAGGCAAGCGTGAAATTAAAATCTGATTTTTAGCACATTTAGAGATGTTATGAAACTCGTCACGTCACTTTTACGTGCTCCACACACACACACACACACACACACACACACACACACACAGAGACACACACACACACACACACACACACACACAC